>JANCMA020679833.1:0-18026 GCA_024336925.2 Zoanthus solanderi | reverse complement strand
CCAAAGCAGATTTCGTAAAAAGTTAAAGTAAGGTCGTAGCCCAGTGACATCTTCAACCAAATGTTTAAATCTACCCAAAAATTATTTGCAAAAATGCATTCCCAAAACAGGTGTGAGAGCGTTTCCTCATTATATTTACAAAAACTGCATAAGGTTGTTTCTAATATTTTCATTTTGAATAGCTTTGTGTTTGTATACACTATGTGATTTAAAAATTTGTATTGGAAATATTGTAGTTTGGTGCTAATTGTACTTTTAAAGGAAAGAGAAAAAATCGAGTGCCAGTTTAGTTTTCTGTTTGGAAAAATTGCTTCCCATTTAGAGATACTTTTTGAAGGTGATTCAGCACTTCTTTGAACCAGAAAAGGATAAACAGCTTTGCAGACTTTTTCCTTTTCAGCTACAATGTCAATGTTGTCAATGTTTCTGTCATTATTTTAAACAAATAATTTTGGGATGGTTTGCCCTGCCCTATATAATCTAAATGGAACTACGCAACTTGTCAGAAACTGCATTTCTTTTATATACCTATTGTTTAATATTAACAGTTTATACATGCTATATATTTTAATTGTATATATTATAATCATTATTGTCTGTAAATAATCACTTTATTTTTTCTTTCTTTTTTAATTTGGGTTCCCAATACATTGGCACATTAATAAATATTTTTATTTATTTATTTATTTATTTATTTATTTATTTATTTGTTAGTTTGTTATGTTTTTAAATGACTGAATACGTTTTTATTCTACATGTTTTTTGATTGATGATATTATCAATAGCCATTGATATTGATAGCTGAGACAATAAACCCAGGCTTAAGATTTTACAACTTTTGGTAGTAAAAATAAAATTGACTTTAAAAAAGAGAATAAATTTTGGAAACTGAAAATTGCCTTATGAGATTCAGATATTTTTTAAAATTTTTGTTATATTAAGGAAGCAAAATTTACTTAATCAGTTCCACATTTTCAGAAGATTTTGTTCAGTTCCCTTTAAAAAATGCAAAAGTCTGTGTTTTAGTAGCTCTTTTAGAAACTGGGGCACACAAGGTAAAAAGGTATACAATTGTAAACTGAGGCAAACATTCACCATGAACAAGTAGTCACGATTTACCGCATTGTCCACCTGAGAAAATTTAGGGAAAACCTTGAAATTTTACGGTGTTTACCGAACAGGAAAGTTATGGGAAAACGTCACGATTTATATTTTTTTACGGAATAATCTGTCAGGGAAAACTCGGGAAAAATGGTAAGGATACTGCCGTTTTTCAGTCGGAAAACTAGACGAAAACTTGACGATTGTCTAAAGAGAAAACTCCACGTTTGTCTTGGATTTACCCAACTTTTTCTATTAGGAAAACTCGGCTTTTTGTGCAGTGTTATAGTCCAGCTTATTAGTTATAAGAAAATTGCCTTAAACAACATAAAATCTAATAAATGTAATGCCATGTCATATAGACATTGGAAATTCCATTTTTTATCTCAAACACTGAAAAGCGCATGGTTAAAATATCTTTTATGAAAATATTAGGAAATTAAAAGCTTATTTTCTATCTCTGTTTTATATCATGAGCCTAACTAGCACTTTATCCCTCATAGCAAACTGAAAGTAATTTTGATATTGATGAGTTTGTATTAGGAATTTGAAAATTCGGAACTAACTGGGTACTGATAAATGAAGACATAAATAACCATTTTTCTCTGCTTTTCTTCTTAGAAAACGACTGACGGTTGAACAGTGCCTAAATCACGAATGGTTTAGTGTAAGTAAACTTTTTAAATGTTTGGATTTTTCCATACTGCACGTCCTATTTCATCTATGTAAAGGTGTCCGTACACGCTGGCGTCATCTAAGAATTTGATATATAGAACTAACCGAATATCTTTTTTTCATGCAGAGAAAGACAAAAATTTCGGGAGAAAAGCTTTCTACGGATAAGTTGAAGCAGTTCATGGCAAGAAGACGTTGGATTGTAAGTGAAGCAGTTTTAAAGTACATTAAACACTTAACTTATTAGACATTATTATTTTTTATACCACTCTTATGCCCCGCAACTATTTTCCTTGATTTAACTGCATGTTCTGTAGTTAATCTCTTAAATTTTCCGGAACACTTTTGCGGTCTGTTGTTTTCTTCTTGTAACTGGGTTCTTGCATTGTTACTAAAATCCTATAAGAATACAGTTTACTGCTTCTCTAGTTAAAATGACTGGACATTTATTCAGTGACTTGTTTTAAAACATTTTAACTTCTATATTTTTATAGGGTTTTGGTAAAGATACTTTATACAGTGATCATGAATATTAGGTACTAACCATGATCTCAGATAAGATTTGCGCAAGAAAAAAAAATTCACACAAGTAGCCAAGGCAAACCTTATCCCAGTTGGTCAAAGGCCGAAAAAAAAAGATCAGCGAATGTTAAATTTTTCTACAGCTTAATTTTTATCCATGATATTTGAGGTTTGACATGTTTCTATTTAATGATAAAGAACTTGTTACATTTTTTGTTTGAAATTTTTGTTAATCTACAATCGGTTATACTCGCTTTTGAGCAACTCTTCCCTGGGGCTTTTGGTTTTTCTAAAAACGTATAAAACCATTCAGGTTGAATTCCCCATGAAAATTAGGCAACAGCAAGAAAAACCTTAAAGCTGAAGCAATCAGTTTAGTATGGATTTAATGTAAAATCAGGAAAGAAAACTAACAAACAGATGAAGAACATTTGAATGTGATTGCAAGTCACAGCTGCATTACTTATTTAGTTATTATGAAAAAGGAGCGGTAATGAAATACATTAACAGCAAAAGTATTTAAAACTGAAATTACCAAAGAATAAATACCTGGGAAAAATAGTGTTGTAAGTTGTAGTAGTCGTTTTGATTTTCATTTTTTAAAGTCGGTGTGGACTAAATTAGCCCTGACGTTTTATAAATAAAAACACACGTGCACAGGAAGGCAGAGTCAATTGGTTGACACCCCCTTATCTCATCAGTTAACAAGAAAGGCATGATGTATTCGCAATGTGGTTGTCGTTGACGCGAAATGGAAGATGTTTTCATTTGACTTATGCGGGATAAAAATCCAAACAATTTCATCTTATAACAGTTTTCGTCAATTATTTTCTAGGTTTGTCGAGCTAAATTAATAATAGAACTTTATATGTTTTTAAAAAGTGGAATTGTAAATATTGTGGGCGATATGATAAAAATTATTTTTTTGAAACTCAAACCTCGAGTAGGAAACCCGTCTATTGTTGGTGACTGGTATTGCACGCTGCACAAGTACGATCGAGCTGCATTAGCACTAATCATTTATTAAAGTACATTTACTGTAAACTGTGAACAGCGAGATTTCCAGATGTGGTAAAAAAAAGTCCTTGGCCTTGGGAATACTGTCTATTTTTGGCTTCAATTTCTGTGTATCTTCTGTTATCGAGTCGTAATTATTATTTGCCAAGCGTTTGCCGCCAAGATAAAGTTGCATCAATTATGACACAGATAAAAACTTGAGAGACAAACTCTTTAAATGCGGGATCCGATATCTGTATTTCTGAAGCTTCCTTCGATTGAATTTTGTGGTTTTGAATTGGCTGTAGTCTTTAAATTTGGTGACGTTAAAGATAGCTCATTTTAAAAAATTATTTTACGATAAAAACTCTGTCGTATTGCCAATTCATTGATCGAGCCACATCCGTATCTTAAGTTTTTGTATACGAACAGGAAGTTCATTACACAGTTTTGATGATCTAGGTAAAATTTCCGTATTGGCGCATACTATTGTTTAATCATGCGATTTAACCCTTACCAGACCCTAACCTGCATCCGTAAATAAGTATGCGCCAATACGGAAATTATCCCTTGATCTATCCGAATGAAGCAAAATACTACATTTAGATAGAAAAACGTTCAGTTTTTTTTGTCTCATGATAACTTTCTTCTATGTAATTGTATCTTTGGCTTTGTTTGTTTCAGAAAACCGCTAATGCTCTGCGAGCTCTAAGCCGTATGGGTAATTTGAGTGGTCTTTTGGGAGGTTCCAAACCAAGCGCTAAGAAAGCAGAAGACAAGCCGAGCCCTCAGCTCTCTGGTAAAAGAGGAGCAACAATCTCAGCACGTACGTTTTCCTTTCGCTTCAACCGTTTATAATTCACAAACGTTTCTCGCTAAACTAATCACAACACATACTTTTTCTCCTTTTCATTCGTTTATCTCATATTGTTTTAATTCACAAAATTTTCCAACTATAATACTAATAGCACGTTGTTGTCATCATCTTCATCATTATCGTCGTCATCATCATCATCTTCATCATCTTCATCTTCATCATCATCTTCATCATTATCATCATCTTCAACATCTTCATCATCATCTTCAACATCTTCATCATCATCTTCAACATCTTCATCATCATCATCATCATCTTTATCATCATCATCATCTTCATCATCATCTTCATCATCATCTTCAGTCATCATAATTTCATCATCATCTTTATCGTCATCATCATCATCTTCATCATCATCATCATCATCATCATCATCATCATCATCAGGACGAACTTGCTCGGGTTTTCATGACACGTTTTTTCCGTGCATCTTTCTTTTTCATTCATTGTATTGTAGTATTTTGTGCAAGTTGCTGTTTTACTTGATGTTATTAGTTTTTATTTTGCATTTGTTGCCGTTTTTTGTGTTTGTTGTTTGTTTACATTTGTTATTGTTTTTTTGCATTTGTTGTTCTTTTAGCATTTGTTGTTGTTGTTATGATTGCTTTTTAATGTTTTGGCAACTCTCGTTAAATATTTCTGAACTATCACAAAACTTTCGTAAGTAGAAAATTTCAGTCTAGTTAAAGCAGCCTTCTATTTCTTGAAGCTTAAAATTATTGTGAACTAGAACATTAAAATTAAAAGTTTTTCAAAATAAAATAAAGTGAAAAAGTCACTTTCACACTTACATTTATAATTAACCAGCATAACAAACACTAAATATGTCTCCTCTCCCCGCACAATAATCAACTTCTAATTGCTTACAAGTTCTTGCTTAAATAACTCTAATTCCAAATAAATTTTGCACAAGAGGCACTGAGCAAAATAGTTACCACTCCTTATCGTGAAAAATAACATGTTCGCGCTTTCTTGTTCATTCGAGAAATTATTATCAACTGCTGTAGCACGCCCGAATTTCTTAGCTCTTCATATATTTGCACACTTCTGATATTTTCTCTTTCATACTATACACGTGTTCGGCTATTCGCATAGATGCACACCTCGTCAGCCATCTAAATGCACAGAATTGTGTGACGTTTCTTTCTGTCTCTATTTAGCTTTTTATTTCTTTTTTTTCTTTTCTTTCCTTCAGGTTAGTGCATGCTCAGAAAGAAACTTGAGATGTCGAGTTGTTTCCAATTTCCTCTATTGTTGTAGATTGATGGACGCGGCTCCGACCTTCTCAAACTCTGCCATTTTATATACTCTGTGGATAAAATCCTAATTGTTTATTTTTTACTATTATTGAAATAAAAGTTGTATGTAACCAGTGCATGTTGGTTTTCTGTGGTTTACCAAACTAACCCAATCACGAAAATCTGTGGTTAACTTTTTTCGCTTCGCTTCTTGAAATATTTTGAACTTTCGTTAACGCTGATCTTGAGTACCGTTTAGACGGAAACGCGCACCCTTTAATTTCACTTAAATATATTAGCACCTGCACCAACAAAACTAGCGGGTAAATTTTCAACGTAATTCCCTCTGCCACGTGTTAGCATTTCCTGCTCAGAGAACATCTTTATGAGGTCAAGCTTGACAGAAGTAGTTATATTTTTGGAAAGTATGAGACTCAAATTTTAACACTGTTGATGGTAACACGATTCACGGAAGCACTCCAAATTACCAAAATCCCATATAAAGAGCAATGAGCCTGCAGGTCGTCAGTAGAATACAACGACGCTTATTTGACAATTACTCCCCACCCTCCCTTCCCATCGCTTCTCAGCTAATATGTCCAAACCTTGCTGGATCACCACAGGTTATAGAAACATGACAAATGTGCGCTGATAGATACTACACTGAGCTGAAACTGCTCATTCTTCGTCGATTTCCCTTCAGCAACTGAACAAAAAATTAAGAATGAGCACAACCCTGGTTGTACTTATCTAATTTACGCCAATGCTTTGGTAGTGTGTAAATCTCCGATCACGGATCTCGAGGCTAAACTATGTTTTCCGAACTCAGACAATTTACAAAGTCAACCTACGCCGAATAGCTCATGATGTCTCCTTATTTAGCAAATCAGGATCATTTTACATTCTTGTAGGGCTTTAGTGCGACCTTTGCCCTCGAGATATAAAACTGTCATTCATTTAGCAGCACAGTTTGCATGCAACGTGTTTTCAGCATCATTATACTTACTCAAACAACGCGATCTATTACGGATTCATCGAACCCTGCTGAAATGTACAAGAAAATTATTCATTTTCCTCGCTGGAGCATGACGTTCATTTGAGGAGCCAAAGTGGCTCTCAAGCTCACGCAGTTGTTTAGTCGTTAGTTTATGTAGCGTCATCCGTTGTTTAATCATTCGAGTTTTGGTCACTTCACTGAATTTAATCACGTCGAGAGCGTGTACGTGTAATGGTGCCCTGGTGCCGAGCTGTTAAGTCTCCCATTTGCGTTGCGAAGCAGTGATAACCTAACAGTTAAGTCATGCAGCCGCCTTAACGAATTGCTGTTTCTAAACGCGCTCGCACCATGACTCAAGTTCTACAGCGACGTGTATCTTTGTCATCGACTCGCAGCAAACTTCGTCGTAACTTAGGTTAGTGCCATATCTATTTAGACTTGTTCTACCAATCTCATCCAGCGTTAAACTATCGTGAAGGCTGTGCTCATGTCGCCATTAAATCCCGTTATTGTTCTATCCCGGCTTTACACCACTGTTTGCAAACCAATTTCCATAATTACACTGCACGAGTTAAGCTTATTATATTTTCTTTAAATTCTCTTTTCAACCTAGAGAATTATTTTTCTTTTGTAACTGCCAAACAGGTTTTGTTATGGGGGTTTCAACTTCTTGCTGTGTTTACTTGAGTTATCATCTTTCTATCTGCACGTTTTGTGTTATTCACCTCGCTGTTTTTATATTCTTGTATGTCAATGATATCGACCGTGTATCAACCAAGTGTATATATTCAGCTCAAATAATTATGCTCTTTATAATCATTCGCCCGTGCTGGATGCGCTTTTGGTCACAGCCAAAATGGTAGACATCTTTTCATAGATGTCCCTCTCAGAGTGTAACACTAAGCAACACGGCAGGGAGTCTTGTAATTCTTCACATACCTTTGTAGTGTTTCTTACTTATTCCTTTAAATACTGTTCTGTTTGTTGTCCGCCTCGTCAAAATCTTATTATAAGCGGTAGTTGTGTAGATGAAATTAATAACAGTATGGTTAAAACTTGACAAAAGTGCTTTGTATTCGTGCATTGAAACCACAGCTTTGATATATGGGTGTTATATGATATAAGCCTACTCATGGAAGTCCAGACTTCTTTTCGTGTTTAGCGCAGAGCTTGAAAACGTCTGTTGTTGAGATTATGAGTAAAAGCGGCCAACGTTTTATGCCGAGAGAGATTTTAGTACCCGGTATTACTACAATATTCTGGCTGCGTTTTCTCAACGAGACAAACAGAAGTTTATCTTTATGTGTTAACCTTATTCCATACCCGACTTGACCTTTTAACCTTTTTTGATTTTGTACTTGCTTCTGAAGTGGTGTTGTGTCGATTCCAGAACGCCTCGCGCAGTTTGCGTTACTTTTCCATGAGAAAGGAACATTGAGTTTTTGTATTTTTGTATGCCAGCTTGAGGCGATATTGTTTCTGCTTCAATGCCAATGAGTGATTTGATATCAAGTTGTTCAATGTTCAAATAAGCTTTCGCCGTAACTCAAAATGAGATAAATCTTTTTGTAAACTAGTAACAAACAAATTTTCGATGAAACGAGTATTTTGTTAAATTCGTGGGATTTAAGTTCTCCTGTTAAATCTCAAACTAGAATATTCTTTGCTAAAGTTGCTGGAACATTCATGTTTTTGTTAATATCGTAACTAACTTATCTGTCAGCGAAACGATAACATGCATGCTATTCTTAGCTTCAAGTAGAGTCTGCAATTAAAGTTTGATGGCCCTCATTATATGCTTGTATTTAAATATTCACTTTTTGCTTGTCATCGGCATCAGAAGTAATTTTTATAGGGTTTTCCATTTTGGTTAGGTAATCCAACTAAATCGTTCGTTTCACCCGGAAACCTTATCGTTTCCGGATCGTTTGTTTCTGCCACACGTCCTGCTGTAAAATGAAAAAAAAAACTTTTTGTGGTTTGATTAACGTCATAATTTTACAGTCCATTGGTTAGAAGGGCTTTTTTTGTTTTGTTTTTGTTTTGTTTTTCTTTCTTTGTAAATGTGTTTTTTTTTTGTTCTTGCTTTTCTGTTTATTTTTCAAAAACACCAGCACGCAGAATTTCCTCAAGTTTGTTTAGTTTAGTGTCAATTAAACTGCGTTGGGAAATTGATGTGATCAGAATGTTAGAAAAGTTAGTGAGATAGCAATTAACTTTTGTTGAACAAGACTGATTTTAATAGGTTTTTGCGTGATACCTGACCTGGTATATATTTTACAATAAATTAGTAACCAACAAAAAAAATTGCCTTTGGTGTTCAGTTCTGTTTTAGCTAAAATATTTAATGTTCTTGTTAGACAAGATATAGAATAATTGGTGTAATAACTGCTACTAATGTTTCATGTTTATTTTATTCAAACGAACTAATGGTTTGAAATGTCATTTCATGTTTTTGTTTATTTATCATCTAGGAAAGGTTTCTGTAAAGAGTTTAGGATTTCAAAACTGTTATAAACTTGTAATCTAATTTAACTTGTAGAATAAAATTAAAATTGAATTAATGAAACCTTATCTTTCAATTACAGTTCTGTTATTAACAAAAAGTATCTCTTTTTTTCAAGAATTAATAGTTAGTGTTTAATTTCCGTTTCGTTACTGGATAATAGTGGGCTAACTTCAACCTTTTTTAAAATCTATTCAGCTTTATTCGAAAAGCTTGGCTTAAATTTAACAGAGCTTATTGTACTTTTAGCAGTTAATGTATGGAGTGTAGTCTAGCCTTTGCAGTTAGATAATATTAGCAGCTTTGCTCACTTTTCGCATTATTTCGGTTTGCAGCTTCTTCACACTTACATTACCTGCATTCCTTGTATTGCAAAGCACTGAAATTTCTGCAACTTATTTTTTGCTTTACTTTCTTTTTTTTTGTGAGAATGCAACTCGAATGCTCCAGCTCGCCCTTCTCTCGGCTAACCTCTCAAGTTTTAAATTAACCATCTTATTTTGCCCATCCTAGATGGCATGCCGGAAGGCCCACCCAAGATCATTCAGTCACTGAGAAATTGCAAAGTTGCAGAGGGAACTGCCGCGAGATTTGAGTGCAAGATCAGGGGTAACCCTGAGCCAGAAGTAGAGTGGACAAGAGAAGGCAAAATATTAAAAGAAAGCAAACAGCTAACTTTTCTATACGACGATGAAGATAATTGTAAGCTCATTATTACTAAGGGCACTAGCGCCGATGTTGGCGAATACAAAGTAACTGCTTGGAATATATATGGCCGAGCTACGAGTACAGCCCGACTTATCATCGACAATGGTCAAGACGAAGATAGCACCGCTAGTGAGTCCGAATTGTCTGAACCGGAAGAAGATGACCGAAACGTCGAAATTCGGACTTCTAAGTTCACGAAATTTTATACAGTAAAAGAAGAACTAGGCAAGGGCCGGTTTGGTGTTGTTTTTAAATGCATCGATAATAAAACAGGAAAAGAACATGCGGCAAAGATCGTTAAATGCGCTAAGGAACAGGACAAAGATGATGTTAAGCACGAAATAGAAATTATGAACATGATTCGACCGCATAAGCGGCTTTTGAGCCTGTCGGACGCGTTTGCAACCGACACTGAAATGGTAATTGTAACGGAACTCGTAACTGGCGGCGAATTGTTTGAGAAGGTTATAGAGGATGAATACATTGACGAGGCTGAAGTGTGTAGTTACATGAAACAGATTTTGGAAGGTGTTCAACATATGCACGAGCGAGACATCTTACATCTAGATTTAAAGCCGGAGAATATTATGCTTGTTCGCCCCGACAGCAAACAGATTAAACTCATTGATTTCGGTCTGGCGAGAAGATACGCTCCCGGCAGTGACCTAAAGATTATGTTTGGTACTCCTGAGTTTGTTGCCCCAGAGGTATTGACGTATGACAAAATAACCCCAGCAACTGATCTCTGGTCTGTTGGGGTGATCGCCTACGTTCTTATGAGTGGATTATCTCCCTTTATGGGAGAAACCGATGCAGAAACCTTAATCAATGTCCAGATGGCAGATTGGGACTTTGAAGATCCCGTATTCTCAGAATGTTCACTCTCCGTGAAGGACTTTATCTCTAGTCTTCTTGTCTTAGAACCCAAGGAGAGGGCCACTGTAAATGAGTGTCTAAAGCAGGAATGGATTACGATGAAGAAGGGTAAGGGTAAAAAGATCAAAACTGACAGGCTGAAAGCCTTTACTGCTCGTAGGAAATGGAAGAAAGCGATGTCAGCGATAAGAAGTACCAATTTTTTGAAGCGCCTTCTTGGCAGTCGTGGAAGCCTTGGCGATGCTAGCAAACCGGACGAAGCTGGAAGTGGACTTGGAAGTGGAGGTTTACTCGCAAGAGTGAAAGCGATGCATGCAGCTGGTGTCCAAGCCCCTGTTGGGGGAACTCCGCCCTCCTCTTCGGGATTTCTTTCTCCAAATTCAGCTGCTGCTGTTCCGTTTCATGGAATGATGGCAAGTCAGGCCATCACGGAAGAGAATTACCCCCCAAAGAAAAATCTTTCGAATGAGACCATTGTTGAAGAAAAAAATTCTGCTCCTAAAGGGTGGGGTCGCCTAGGTAAAAAGGCACCTGCATCAGCCACAGACAACAAGGAAACGCCTCCAAAAGTGGAAGCAAAGCCGGACAAGAAGGATACACGAGCTAATTCTAAAGCAAGTTGTGACAAGAAAGATGAAACCTTCTCACCAGACAGATCACACCATGCAAAGGTTAAAGGTAACACATCTGACCCTAAACACAACAGAGAAAATACATCCAAACCAGAACCAAAACGCGAAAAATCTAACCACGACAATAAAGTGACTGAGCTTAAAGCCCATACTGTCAAAGGAATAGTTAAACCCGAATTAAAAATGGAGAGGAAAATCCAAGAACATCAACCTGAAACAAATGTTGATAGTAAAAGAAATGGAAAAACTTTAAATAACTCCGGTATTTTTGCTAAAGAAATCGTTGGATCTAGTTCAAACAGTGTGAAAGAAACTCCAAAACTCGAGCCAAATTTCGATAAGAAAACGTCGGAAATTCGACCTGAACAGTTAAACAACAAAATAACCGAGTCTACTGTGGTCGATATAAAAAAATCACCAAAACTTGAGCAAAAAATTAAAAAAACAGATATGAAAACAGATTTGAAAACAGATGTGAAAACAGATGAGAATGCTAACAACGCTCCAACGACGCAAATGCAACAAAATAGCAAAGACAACGGTAAAGTAGTACAACAGAAAGAATTGCAGGAACACAGTGAGAAAACCTCTCCTACAGACATCAATATTTCCAGTAACAAAACTATGTCGGAGACAAAATCTAATGTTCTTTTGGAGGAAAGCAGCGAACTACTAACGAATGCTGTTCAAGACAAATCTAATATCAACTTCAGTTCACCAAAAGTAGAAAAGAAAGTTGCAAAAGAAGACAAGCATTCAACACATGAACCAACGAAAAATTTAAACAATAAAGTGGATAAAACTTGTTCACCTGCTAATGGAACAGATTCAGCTAATGAACTTGGGAAGGCACCTAAGGAAAAAGAGGAGGTGGCTTCCAATGCTAAACCCCAAGAGGTCAAAAACGGGGTACCCCCTGCAAAAAGTACTAGCCAAGACGAAAGAAAAGATACAAGAACTACAGCTACGAAATTTGGCCAAGCCAAAAAGACTCCGAAGAAGTTGGGAGACAAACTAGGCAAGTTCAACCAGGTCAAGAGTTCTGTTCCACAATTTGGAATAGATTACACGAGGCGGAACACTGAGAAAAAGGCCTCGTTGCCTAAGCAACAGGGAACCGCTGCACCTTTTATGGAGTTTGGTATCAGCTACAGTAAACCCGTAAGCAAAAACAATACTGGTACAACTGCTAAGGCCGAACCAAAAACAACAACTTCAGTAAAAGGAAAAGAAGGAAACACGCATTCCACCGTTGCCTCAGAGACAAAACAGGCCGCCCCAATTGTAGATGGAACTAAGTCGTCACATAAACAAAGACGAAAAAAAGCAAGGAAACCCAAAGTTGAGGGTTAGAAATAAGTTTTAACTTTAGTTATCTCATTGGGCAGAAGTTGGTTTCAACGCTTTTAATCTTTCTGTAGGAGTGTCTATGTTTATTAACCTCAAGTTGTCCCTCTATGCCATTTATATTTTCTCTATGCCATTTATAGTTGTTAAAGAACAATAGAATTGTCTTGGTAGATTTTGCTGTCATTCATGTTGTTTTTGTTCGTGTGGATTTTGTTTTTGTGTTGTTGCAGTTGTTATTTGTTGATAATTATTAATTAATTATAAGATAATTATTTATAAATTTGTTTTTGTGCACTCGTTTCTTTGTTTTTCATCATGTCGTTCTCACATTTGTGTCTGTTATCACTATGGCACTTAACTTCAATTACCAAGACTAATACAAGAAATCATTACGTGACAGTTCATCAAATACACGTTTTGCTTATAAGATCGCAGTTAAGATTTATCCCAATCAATTGTAAAAACAGTCATCAGGGCCATTGTTACTCTAAAATATCATTAATATTAACATTAATATTCAACAATTATTGTATTTCGAAATTCAGTAACAGACTCCTTTGTTTTTTTACTACTAGTTTTGTTTTGTTTTTTTGTGTTTTTGCAAAAATGTAGTTAGGGAGTTCATTTGAAATTTAAGAACGTTTATCTTTAAGTTACTAAGCAGTATAAAGATTTTAACACATTCATCATTTACTTGGAAAAGAATTAGACTTTGAGGTTTTCCAATCTATGAACATTTATAGCTGTTCTCCAACTTTCAGCTCTGTGTACAAAAAACATTTTTTTTATTAAGTTGCTTGAAAGGTATCGTTTAATTGTAAACTCATGTGCCATGACTTACGGTATCAAACCATGCTTACTAGAAAATATTGAGCCTAGAAGTGCTTGAGTTTAAAAGAGCACATATCTGTTTTTTCTTTAACGAAATTCCCTCAGGCAAACTGAAATTTTGAATACGGCAGTTCTGTTTTGTAAATCTGCGTCCTATTTCTTATTGGCATTGAAAGACAACCAAGAGGTGATTTCAAAATATTTTGAGAGGAATTTCTTATTTTGCATTCATATGTCGACATTAGGTTTGATAGCATTTTTTTCATCAAAACTTGGAACCGGGCCAGCAAGACAGACTTTCTTTGTTTTGTTAACGCGAGTAATAAACTAACTTCATGAGCTCGCATTGGCAGTGTTTTCAATGATATTTCGAGCTGAATTTTAAATTTTGGTTTCTAGATTAATGTGTATAAATCTACATGTTGTAAATTATACTTCCACTAAGGTTACTTTCTTCACATAGGAAAAATAGTAATTTATTCGAAAATGCTTAGATATGGCATGATGCTTTCCGAGTAACACATGGCGAAATATCTGCTATTGTTTATACTGCTTGAATAGAGTTATAGTTGTTGCTTTTCATGTTTCCAATTTACTTGAATCTTAATCAAAGATTTGTCATGTCACGATTTCCTGTGGTTGTAAATTTTTCACATCTGGGCAAAATGGAAGATCAGAACTTCAGTTTTGTTTCTGATTTCTAAAATACTGATTGCAACAGCAGTTTACTTGCCGTTGACTGCGTTGAGTCCAAAAATGGCTGAACACTGCACACTGACCAATCAGCAACTAAAGTGCTGGGCTTTGTTGTTTCTGCACCTTGCTAGTGGTGCATGTGACGTATGACCTGATTGCATTTCACATGGTTGTTTAGTGCACGATCTCTGGGTTCATTTGGTAGTAAAAAAGGTGGGAGCGAGTTGTGGTGCAGACAGGAAAGGAAATTGAAATGGCTTCAGAAGAGGGCATGTACATTATTTTGCTGATCCTGTTTAAGTACATTCCAGATATTGGCATTTATTTGTTTTAATTATTTCAAATGAAAGGCAGGGCTTGCTCTGATCCTATCTGGAGTGAAATTTGCCTTTTGTGTTTGTCTAAGAAATGTTAATATAAAGGAAAAAGTTGGTAAAAATGCACTTTTTAATTTACTTTGTGTTAATAGTAAAGAAAATAGCGTGCAGTGGCTTTCTTTTAGTCGGTTGATGGCAAACATCTATGCTTTGGGTGATAGCTAGACTTTGACATTCATGACTGGCCAGTAAAAGGTTTAGTAAAATGTGTTTTATCTTTTGCCCAATTTAAAACTCAAGTAAGTTTCAATGTATTCTTGTGCATCTTGGACGGTAATTTTAGTTAACTATAGATATATTGTAATTTCTACGTCTCTCTTTCTCGTTTCTTGTCGTGCGGTAAAACACCTGTGGAATTAATCCTCAGTTCATCTGCCTTGTAGGCGTTAAGAAGCTGTTTAAACCTGAGAGACTCGATAAGCGTTTTTCTGGCAAAGAACTTCCACTGAAACAGGAGAACCCAGAAAAGTACTACAATTTCTCCAAACAGGACTTGGGAAGGTGAGTTCTTTGAGTGAATTTCTGTTAAATTTAATTTGATCTGAAGATCTGAAAATATAAGTTTTAATATCTGGGAGTTAATTCTTACTAGCTCTTTTTTGTTTTGCTTTTAATAGAAAATAAAAGTTAGAGCCTCTAGACGAATGTCGGTAATGCGGTTTTCGGCACGCCCAGATCACAAATGAATGCACTGTTTCTTTTGTCGTGATGTTCTCCAACATTAACAAGAATGTTCATTTGTTATCAAGTCATTTTGCATTCAAATGATAAAAAGTTGTTGTTCTGCGAAGATATTCCAAACTGAGTTCTGTTTCCCAAACGACAAATCATCAAAATACTATTGTTAAAAAATAGTAAAAATTACGTTTGTTTCCGTTACAGGTGTCCGATCTTTGAGTGCAAATTTGCTGCCTACCGGTTCAATGTACAGAGTTTCTTAACTTTTTTAATCTTGTTTACATTCATCTCCATAATAATTTGATTCGTCTCATCCCCCTCTTTATAGTCAGACAGTTTATCGTCATGCACTGCCGGAATTAGCGGCGCAGTGAAACACAACTATATAACTCCAATGAATACATAAAAATGAGCCCGGCAAAATTTTATCATAGAAATTTTCTTCCTACTGCAATTGTTGAAAGATTTTGGTTTTTAGTCCACAAAAATATCAAGTTTTTTTACCCTTGTTTTCTTTCTCACCTGAGCACAAAATATATATGATAATTCGCTATTCGTAAAACCCTAATTTTCTCAACATTAATTTTAACCCTGGCAAAGGGCTCATGTTAGAGAACTTAACTTTTACTGCCGTCATTATTAAAGAATTTTTCATGCCGGTATTTCGCGATTTTCAAACGCAGACATGGTTCAGAACTAAGGGGTTCTTCGGGTTAGAAGAATAGTTTTGAACAGGGTTTCGGGTGCCACAGATGTATTGTAAGAGTTTGGTATGAATATTCTCAGAAATTAGTTATATAAGAAAATTATACTAAACGTGAACATTTCGTTTTCCCAGTTTCTTTATATCTACTGCAGAAACCTTGTAAATGATACCTTTACTTGTAAACCAGTGAATGAAACCCACTGATAAAGTGACCCGGTATTCGTTTTCCTTCGGTGTTATTCATTGTAACTTTTGAACCAGGTGATAAAATCATAATCAAAAGGCTGTAATGCAATGTCGAGGCTCTATTTTTTCACTTACGTTGTCAAATTATTCCAACTTTAAAATTTTTTTTTTTGCCTGTACGAAAACCCCTTTTTTCCTAAGGGGTAGAAGTTCTAGTGATGCACAAATGTTTCCTAGCTCGGAAATGAAATCTAATTTTGCTTCCATTGATTCAAAGGATGAATCTCCTGTCATTAAAAAAAAAACTGCCAAGATTCTCTTCTGATCCGCAGTTAAGATGCAGACTCGGATTCTGTTGCAGCGTCATGTAAATCTTCAAATGTTTGGTAGAACTTTAAAAACTACTGACCTGAGAAACAATAATTAAAATGTTGATTAAATTCAAAAACTTTGAAAATCAACTTCACAGTCAACCTTGCCCGATCTTGTTCGTGTTTGCCGGATTAAGCTTCAAATAGCATTAAAGCTGCAAAATAATCTGCTATTCTAATTTAATTTCATAGCCAGACTTTAAACTCATTAACCGTAGATTAGACAACACTAACACAAAACACAAAGCAAAGCCTGAGGGAAATCCGCCATTTTTCAACGCTGTATTTTTAATTATGCTCGCCCCAGTCCTAAAAGCCGTGGTAACAGCCGGACGGAGAGTGACATTTCAGCCCCCTCACATTATCTCATCCTGCATTTCGTGCATAGATGAGATAGAAATGAACCCGGCATTGATTTGCTTTTCTTGAAGAGTTGACACTATAGTGTTATTCATTCTAATTTTTCAACCACCTTATATTTTCTTTTAAATGGTAGATTCAGTAAACATTTAATGTTTTAAAGATTTAGAAGTTGATAATTTTCCTGTAGTTCAATTCAGTCTTGACAGCAAATCTCAAAATCACAAAAGGGCTAACTACACTACACCTAAACTGATGAATTTCGATTATTTTGCAGAGGTAAATGGGCAGTTGTAAGGCGTGCTGTGGATAAGAAAACCAAGAAAACATTTGCAGCGAAAATAATCAAGTATGATAGCGAATCTATTGAGTTAGTCCTTCAAGAATTTGAAGTTCACAGATCTCTCAAGAATGAAAGGGTTATAGGGATGCGTGATGCTTACATCTGCTGGAGATATGCTGTGTTCATGTTTGACTTGTAAGTGATATTGTTTCCTACAATGAAGTTAGTTATTCACTATGTTAGAGCTCTTAACTCTTTCACTGCCAGTAAAATGATAGAATATTAGTTCAATGATAAAGTCCAGTGCATGGAAAAACCCCGATGGGAATATTTTCAATCAATGATATTACTAATTTTATTTTGCGACTTCTCTAGCTTTGTAGCGCACGTTTCTCGTTTTCTAAACAAAAGAACTTCCAAATCGCGATTCCTTTGGATAGTAATATTTTGAACAATTTTCTTTAAAACAATCAAAGCAGGAGCAGATCTTTAGAAAAGAGGGTCAAGATACAGCTTTATTGAAAGCTTTTATGCTAAAAACGTAGAGGTGGAAATAATTTTTTCTCTTTTTAGTCTTGATAATACTATGCATGTTGTTGGATTCCGTGCGCCCATGAATTTGTAGATTCTTATCTTTCTTCAAGATAAAAGATTTTATACCACGTCTGTGGCTGCATGGTTAACACAGTCGTTAAAGATCTCTAATTTTTAGCCGCAAGGACGCAGGTTCGATTCCAGGCTATGCCGAGATCTGAATCACTGTAACCTTCTTTTTTTGCTAAAGCTGACTAAGTTTTTTTTATCTTTCCGAGTTAAATGAGTACCAGCATCTGCTGGGCAATAACTTAATTGCTGTAGATAAGTGTCTGCTCCAGGGGAGTCAATGACTTTTATCCGCTTATCGATACTAAAACCGGAGATAAACACCGGCTCCAATGAGCCACTAGGCTCAAAAAAGCATTTTGCTTTTATCAATAGAGGTGAATAAAAACAAAATTGATGTTGCAGCAGAACAGAATCCGATAACGACATATTCCACGACGCATTCCTACTACATTCC
>JANCMA020679731.1:0-18027 GCA_024336925.2 Zoanthus solanderi | reverse complement strand
TGTAGTGGTTAACACGTCGGACTAGTAAACCGAAGATGTGGGGTTCGATTCCCGCCAAGGGCTTAAAAATTGTTTTCACTTCTTTCATAACTGATGAATTAGTCCATTTGAGTTCATTGGTGCAAAAATTTACATAGTGGGGTGGGGGTAAGTGATGAGATAGCCTACTCTCTCTACTACCCTTGAAGGACTTGAAAGTACAGCAAACGAATTTATCCTACCAGCACAAGCCATCCAGATACTTTCTTGAAAATGCCGATCACACCCAGAGGTGTCCAGGACACCAGGATAGCGACAGTCCGACATGCCAGCCACATGAGATATAGTCCACAGGCTGCCGTGTACAGTTCATGAACAGCTATTTCACCCATCCAAAGTGACATTACTCCACGACCAATGGCAACTTAACATTGGGAACAAAGATCTTGTATTAAGCAAAGACCTTAGAAAACATATTGTCAGAGTTCGAAAATAAAAGAAAATGGTAACATTTTCTTTCAACTTTACTTTTTATAAGGAACAAACTTATAGCGATGTTGAAAAGAAAAACAATGATTCTAATATTCTGTATAAAAACAGTCTTTATGGAAAATTACATTCTTGTAAGTGAAATAATGAATTGCTTTGTACAGGTAATTTCTAGAAATCAAACTATGAACTGTCTGCTATTTAAATAATTGAACAGTTTGCCAAGATCCGAAACAAACTTAAGAGACCTGACAGGGCTCTCAAAACATTTAAAAGGGCAAGAAATGTATTCACAATTATGGTAACATTATCTCTCAACTGGTAATCTAGATTATGATTATCATCGTACATAGTATAAGGAGCTGACGTTTTTAAAATCGGTTGCTTTTAAAGTTAGCTCCTTCTATAACTTGGTGCAACAATCAAAACATTTCACCTTTCGTCTAAATTAAGTGTTTACTGACTTGCCAACACATCTGCCAAATATTTGGCTGTTTATCAACATTTCAATTCTCCTTACATGTCTATCTTATACAAAGTGATCAACATATTTGGTAATGTTAGTAAAGGACTTCAATGGGCAAAATTTTTTTGAGGTAGATGAAAAACGAAATTCTCCCAAACTGCTTATCTAACAATTATGATATTTTAGTTGGGAGAATTTAACGTGTTTAAGGTTAACAGATATTCTCACCTGGCATGGTAAGCACAATAAAGCTAGCCAGTGACAAAGACAAACACATCAAGGAGACCAGAAGTAATATCTGAGCAGTAAAGTAAAGAATATCGTTAAAGTCAGGAAGACGATGAAACTGGTGAATTTTTAATGGTAAACAACTTACAGTTAACCCGCTAATTATAAGATATTAATTTATAAACAATGAAATATATCTCTCCAACTGTCTCAGGCTTTTTGTCGTTGAAAAGACCACGACGTTTCGACTGCAATCTGCAAGTCCTCATCAGGTGATGGGGTAGAAGTGCGAGAAGCGCTTGTTACATACACTTTCTTGTATAGTGGTCAATGCCATGATTGGTTGCTCTAACGGTTCCCTGATTGGCTGACCTATTGGCTCTGTGATTGGTTGATCTACCGGTTCCCTGATTGGCTGACCAACTGGCTCTGTGATTGGTTGATCTAACGCTTCCCTGATTGTCTAACCAACTGGCTCTGTGATTGGTTGATCTAACGCTTCCCTGATTGGCTGACCTACCAGCTCTGTGGATGGTTGATCTAACGGTTCCTTGATTGGCTGACCTCCTGGCTCTGTGATTGGTTGATCTAATGGTTCCCTGATTGGCTGACCTACCGGCTCTAAGGATGGTTGATCTAACGGTTCCCTGATTGGCTGACCTACTAGCTCTGTGATTGGTTGATCTAATGGTTCCCTGATTGGCTGACCTACCCGCTCTATGATTGGTTCATTTTCTGTGTTTCCGTATGATGTTCATCCAAGCGTGAGGTATTAATTCTTTTCAAAAAATGTTTTGATTGAGTCAATCCCCAAACTCCCAGCAACAAATTAAATTGTTTATGATAAACAAGAAGGCTGGCAGGTTTTAATACAAAACTCGTTTACTATGAACCTTCTTGTATGGAAAACTGTAACATTTGTTCTTAGTTTCATTCAACTCGTGTCAATAAAAAAAACAGTTAAACTGAACAGCCACCAAGCTAAGAAACGTAAGCACTGCCTCACAATTTATAGTTTAAATTTCGAGTAATTGCATTATGAAAACTTTCGACAGATTTGGACAAAAAAATCAGGCGAACAGTAACAAAGAGTAACAATTCAGTAACAATTGAATATTATATATGTATTGAGCTTCTTCACAATCAACCTGTCTTAGGCAGCAAAAACTAGCCTGGAACGCGACAATTTTAAAAGTTCAATAACGATCGAAAAATAGATTACCAACAAGTAGTACCATCCACTCTTGCGGATGGAGTGTGGCCTGGGAAATCTACGTCAACCTAAATAAAGAAATCCTCACCCGAACAGTGAACGCTCGTGGTCTAAAGTAAGGTTGAAAACCAAGGATGCCGTCAGCTCCTACTCCACCTGGAACTGCCCCCTGCTGCACGACCTGGCCAGGGGCATTACCATTCCCAGGATACTCTGCGGGCCGAGGAGCATTCCTGTTGCCATTGGCGCCATATATCTGATTTATTATAAGACAATTCATGTCAACTTCAATTCTAATTTATTTTGCTTTATAAAAGATCCATATAGTACGAAACGCCGTAAATATCTTAATAGCATGTTTCGAAAGATAAATTCTTTCTGTAGCAATGGAAACTTACAAAATATCACACAACAATATAGGCGATATAGTATTAAATTAACTTGAATAGAAGGAGCGGAATTTTCACATCATATGCAAATTCAATGGGCTATCGAAAACTTGTTTTAACCCCCTAACCTAAGACCGTTTTACGGGAAGACTTAATTGATGAGGTCTGTCACCACAGTTCATGGTCTAGAACCTTACATTACAATTGGTTTGTTTAACTAACGACATTTCCAAAATCGAAATGAAGCATTGATGAATAGTAAAAAAAGCCAATTAATAATATTCACCCACCAAAATCAAAGAAAATCGAAGGAAACGCCAACGGCAAACTCTTGAACATTATGGTAACATATTTAGCAACTTGCACTCCAAATCATCATTAACTTTATTTTTTAGCAAGTGGAATACACTTGCACATGTTTTTTTCATTTTGTCTCCGCCAAATTTATTTTTCAGCTTTTCAAAACGCACCATACATAAACAGGTCTTTATTGCACCAGGCAAACGAAACTACTCACAAAAAAATGTGTAAGATTAGAAGATATAAAAAAACCCGAAAATATAAAACAGTCAAATAAAATTGAAGACATTAAGTAACAGCAAGTAACGTTGCTGACAAAACGAGACAAATTATTCACGATGGGACAGAAAATGCAGACGAACGACGCAAATGAGTACCACAAAAGATCACCCTTCAGAACCACAGGAATCCCAACTGCGTACCACAGGAATCCCAACTAAGTACCACAGGAATTCCAACTGAGTAAATCAGGAATCCCAACTGAGTAACACAGGAATCCCAACTAAGTAATACAGGAATCCCAACTGACTACCACAGGAATCCCAACTGAGTAACAAAGGAATCCCAACTGAGTAACACAGGAATCCCAACTAAGTACCACAGAAATTCCAACTGAGTAAATCAGGAATCCCAACTGACTACCACAGGAATCCCAACTGACTACCACAGGAATCCCAACTGAGTAACATAGGAATCCCAACTGAATAACACAGGAATCTCAACTGAATAACACAGGAATCTCAAGATTATGTGTAGCGTTATCCTAACGACGAACGCAACTATCATTGGCACACGCCTAAATCTCTATTGCATGCATATGTAAAAAGTGACATGACTGGAGTGTTGAGCAAGATGGTACTTTCCCGCAATGAATGCAAACCATTAGGATGGAGAAAGTAGATAAAGCTGATCACAAACATGGTGAAGAACATCTAAGCGGACAGGGTTAGATTTATAGCATGAACAGTCTAGCTGGTATTACAGCTGATTTGACTTACATTATCATGACCGTCCAGTGGAACATCGCCCAGGAGATACGACCTTAGATCCCTAGAGAAACAACGTTTAGTTATATAAATTATTATTTAACAAAGGAATATAGTTTTAAGAAGACATTTCAAAATATAGCTTATTAAATGTATTAATAATTCATTAAATGTTAACAAAAAAAACTATAATCGTGAAGAGCATCTTAAAATTTCATAAAAATCTCTTTCATATTTATACAAACTTAACTTGAAATTTCTTCGCCAGATCAACTTTTATTTCAAATATATTATAACACAATGTGAAAAAATAAACCGGTTATTAAAAAGTAAAATAATATTTCGCGTCCGACGTTTATGGGCTTTAAAACGATTCGCCAATGGCTCGCCTTTTTAAATGCCCATAAAGATCTCCCCCTCATATTTTCGTCTACTACTTAAAACTTTTCACGCAAAAAAGCTTCAAAAAAATTAATACCACTGAGTTGGTGGTATCAATTCACAGCAACAAGAAATTGAACTTACACTACTGCAGTTTATGAGCTTCACACACTCAAGTCAAGTCAAAATGAAAAAAATATCCTACAATCTTAAAATGCCTTGCAAAAATATAAAGATAAAGTCACGCTCATGATAACATACTTGCGGCAACTGAAAAAACGTACAATGGGCAAACAGAAATGCTGAATGGGCAATTTTTAATATCACGATACACAGTTTAAATACACAGTTCAAAATAAATAAAAGGCTTTTGCACTCTTAATACCGAATCTCCTTTACACTACTTACAGAATGTACGCTGCCACAACAGCCCAGCCTCTAATGATGCCCTTGAGCCAATGGCGTGTATGACCTTGCTCCAGCAACGCAGGCAGCACAACTTGTAATAGTAACAACTCCAGAGACAGTTCACTAACTGGGGCTTCACTAAGGAAGGGAAAGATTGTGAGCTGAAGCTACGGTAGTAACCCTCTTTCCTAATTTGACTTTTTTTTTCGAGTTCCTAAAACAACAGCAATTGCTCTTTCCATGCAAACTGCATTTCACTGTAAATAAAACAATCTTTTTCTTTTAGAACGGAATTGTTTTCAGAAAACAGCCATGAATAATTTAAAAATGCACAAACCCACTTCTTTACTAACTATAACTCGACAATCAGATTTCAAGTATATATTTTCCCAGCACCTAAACCTAATAATAATAAACAATAAGAATATTAATAAGAATAAGAATAACAACCTTATTAACGTATCATTTTTCTTTAGCTTCAAAAACTAATTGGGGACACATAAAGAAAGGAACAATAGTGACAACTATGAGCTAAAATCCTCTTGCGAAATTTGTCAGAATTTCTCCTGACTAGATTGTGCATACGAGAACACTTGGCTTACTGATTACCATATTTGTCGAAAGTTCACTGCAATAGATCGTGCAAGCACACTGCGCTTTTGGATTACCATATTTGTCGAACGTTTAACTGAATAGAATGTGCAACGTTCTCGAACGTTTAACTGAATAGAATGTGCAAGCACACTTCGATTACTAATATTTGTTTGTTCACATTAACAATATAGAATGAGCCGACATATTATTCCAACTGGTTTACTACTACTACTTCAACCATGTCCAGATAAGATTGCGAGCTTCCCGTGTTACATAAAACTGTTATAAAACGAGCGATCAAAATCTGCTATCAAGGGCAGTGAAACGTAAACTATTAATCATAACTCTCGAATACAAGGGAAATTTCATCTATATTAGTTGTTACAAGGGCTGATGGTGTGAAAACTCACCTTGATAATTGCACGTTGTACGGTAGAAATTTGGGGATGAAAGATTTGATCAGCCAAACGGGGAGAAACATCATTAACAGAACAGTTGTACCAAAGACAACCTATGCAAGAAAATAATAAATTTCACAATCCATAAGTTGGTCTGTATGGTGAATAGTAATAAAAACTCAAGACTGATAAAAATCAAAATCAAAATGTCTTAACTACTATTAAAATTTCGCAACCTTAAGTTCATTAATACACTCGCAGTTCATGTTTTTCAGTTCTCAATCTCTGGAATTCAATAAAGCAATTTCCCTTGACTAATTGCTCATTCTCGAGTCTTTTTTAGAATGTACAAACACTCTCAATAACACTTATTTTCATTATATGAATAATAGTATTTTACAGTAAACTAAAACACTAGTACTTTCCATATTTTCACAAATGAAGACATGAAAAAAAAAACTAATTACCAAATGTCCCGGATGCACGTACGCGCGCGTCGGATAAAATAATTTTCCCGCCAGTTTCTTGTCGCTCGTTTCTGTAAAAATATGGCGGCTCCTCGGGTTTTCGTAGAAGAAAAAAGAGAAAATAAGAACATTTGTCTGTAGTTTTATCCAGTTTTAGTGTTGTGTAACCGTTTACGCAGATTCTTGTAAGGAATATTGCTATGCTTGCATTAAAATAAAATAAAAATTAAAATTATGTTTCTATTTTAGTTTGCCTCCGTTTGTCTATAAAATAAAAAAGAACATTGCACGTAACACCTCGTTGCGTGTTAACACTATGAGATAAAAATAATACCAACAAATACGAGAATGATCTTAGAGCAATGATTTCGTACGCTGCCTGCGTTGAAATGGAAGTATCAGCGATTTCTCGCAGTTAAAAACAAATTATGACGTAAAAGTTGTGGTTGACAGCCAGGCTTGACAGTAATTCATTTGTTTCTCTTTTGTATGGCAGCTGCTTTCATTCCTTAATCATATACATGAAAAAATTACTTGATTATGATTTGTCAAGGGCAGTGTAATTACTTTGTAATTCTGTGCAAAAATGTGTAATTTCGTGCAATTACAATCTCAAAGCTAATAAGTCAATCAAAACGTAGTTTCTATGACAACGATGAAGGCATGAATTGTCCGTGCACGCATGCATTGTCACAAACTAATAAACCAATCAAAATGCAAAAGTTTCTATGACAACGATGAAGGCATGTCGAATTGTCCATGCACGCATGAATTGTCACATTGTCACTGTCACGTTTGCTTTTTCAACGTCTTTTTTTTATTTTCAGTATATGATTACCATATAATCAATACTTTTAATCGTTCATTATATAATTATTTGCACTTGTGTGTTTTAATAAGTACAAACTGTGTTCGCCCTAACGAGCTCACCCATTTTGATTTTTTTTAAAACACAATCGTGCAAATTAATTTCTTATTGAACTCGTAACGGTTCGAATACAATAAACTAATTTAGAGTTTACTTAAACTTGTCTTTAATCTTTCAGTGAATCAAAGCTATCAAATACGATATTTATTCGCGTTATTCAAAGTTACTCATTAAAAAAATTCAATGTAACCTGGCCCTATACCTGTACCGCAGGTTTGAAGATCGTCTTCGGTGGGGAATGGAACCGAGATTTACTTCGAACTGCTGTTTCGGTCTGCTTGCTTTCATATATATTACTGGTACATGCAACTTGCTTTTTGTTTGGTACAACTTTCAAGTTGAGCTTGTTTGTATCCACTTGCTGTTGCCGAAGTGCGACGCTATGACCAGCCTGTGCTTTCGCCTGCATAGTGTCCGAATTCAGGACAGCGAATTCACTTTTAGTTACATCTTTGTCTAAAACTCCGCATAAAGACGCAGATTTCCAATCACTTTCTGTTTTCTGCTTCACAAGACAACAACACGATTCCTTTATCTTTGAAGACTGTAATTCGAAGTTTTTGCCTCTGAGAGAAGCTACTCGTGATCCTCCTAAAGTAATTTTCGAATCATCTTCACAAAACTCTGAACTGCTTTGCTGGCCGTTTTTGATGTCAAAGGCAGTTGAAAGACTGCAGCTCAAATGTTCCGAGGTTATTGGTGATAAGCTGACACGACAAGAGTTTATGTCTTGAAAAGAGGCTTCTTTACAGGCACAATTTTTGTTTGAGGATGTATCCTGTTCTTCACCGAAATTATCTTGTGATAACACATTCTTATTACACCGAGAAGTATTTACTTTATGTTCAGTTGAAGGCATCTTGCCTTCTTCTTCTTTAGACCTTCTAAATTTCCAGTCTGACAGCGTCCCAACGTTAGAGACAGAACATGAATGCGCAACAGTGCTAAGGCTCACTTCACGATTAATCTCCTTTTTAGTTTTACCTCCTAAAAGTTCCAATTCACAACGCTCTTCAATGTGATTAAGTGTCTCTGCAGGAGTCAGCTTGTCCATACCGACATTTCTGCGGTCTTTATCAAAATAACAACCATTATTCAATTTTCCCAAATCTCTATCATCGTTGGTTATTGTTGAGCACAGGGTCTCCTTATTCCAAACTTTAGGTGTAAATGGAGGCTTTCTCGGAAAGTGAGCCACCGTTACTCCTGCCATCAGGTCAGCTGCTTCACTAGGAAGCAAAAACCATCGTAGAGAATCTGCTTCCTCTCCAAGAAGCAGCCGCTGGTCGGCAATACTTATCTGGAACAATAAAAAGTAATCAATTGTAGGTAATTGTTTAAATATTTTACTTAAAAAACATAGCAAAGAGTATTGATATATTAAAACTTGACGTTTACCAACAATCAGTTCTTTGCCATCTCCATAACTCTAATGAAGACTAACTGTTTAAAAACGTTAAATTATAATACAACAAAAAATTTTCACCTATTTTAAGTAGTTTTAATCAGGCAGAAAATGAAAATCATTTTAAGTGTTATTCCAATTTTTTGGAGCTACTAAAGAATAACCTAGGCTACTGTATAATCTTCCAATAGTTTCTCTTTATATTAGAGAAGGTATTAATTACAACTACATAACTAGGTTTTAGAACTGTATGAATGACATAGAAAATAAGGGACTTAAATGTAAAGAAAAATTATATAATCGCTGCGAGATTTGACCCCACTAATTCCGCCAGGGGGGGCATGGTTGGCGCAGTTGGTACGATTTCTGTCTTCCTGTCACAGGGTCCTTGGTTTCATCCTCGGCTCGACCGAGATTTCAATCATTTTGTGACCTTTCCCGCCAAAGCTCACGCAGCTTTCCATCCTTATAAGATCGATAAATGAGTACCAGCACTTGCTGGGAGCTAGCCTGCCATGGATTGGTGTCCCATCCAGGGGGAGTCAAAGACTCTCATCTGCTTAACACTACAGAAACCGGAGATAAGCGCTGGCTCCAAGAGCTACGTGGCTCTTAAAGGGTTTAGCTTTAGCGTAGTAAGAAATTCTTATGCTAAACAATAAAACGAAACAAACATATGACCCTTTGTGATCAACATTTGGGGATCGTTTTATTTTAACAGGCCACAACTTTAAACAAAATAAAAGTGAAATTTTTGTAACAGAGCATTCTGATGATTATTGTATGAACTGTGTCAAAACTTGAAAATCTCTCAAAAGGAGTCAGCAATTAGGATTTGTTTTTGCGGATTTAAGACTTAGTTTAAACACGCCCAGGTTGAAATTGTCATGATTATGGCCGTTAGTACAACAAAAGCTGACTTTCAAGTAACTCTTGCTCTATAACGGATAATTGTCCGAACGTTAAATCCTTAAGCTATGTAGGATCAAGTCTTGGGTTATCTATAATAGAGAGCTTAAGCACCGGAACATTTCTTCACGACGGAGGTAAATATTCCGTGAGTAGACTGGATCGAGAACGGCGTTTATGGCGCGAATTTTTTAGTTAAGCAGCGCGCGTATCACGACGACGGACGCACGCAGGGTAAAAAGGCGCGAAAACTAACTTTGAAAAGCTCAGTCGTAAACAAACTTTAAATTTTAAAACTGGTTACACATACGCAAGAACCTGGAGCAAAAGTCAGTGTTAAAGTAATTGTAAGTAAATTATCTACTTACAAAGATTTATTGACGATTTGTTCGGTGCTTGAAGCCATTCCTTTGATAAAAACAAAAACTTTGCAGTTCTGATTGAACTGACAACACGGAGGCAAAAAGCAGCTTGTAGACCTCCGTGACGATCACCACGATCTTATGACGTGTTCAGGTACGCGACATCTTCTGACTGACCTCTGTGACAATAAGAACGCCTGGTGCTAAAGCTCTCAAATATTACGCGTTGAGGGTGCAAAAATGAATTCCATTTCCGAAACTTCTATGGCAGTGAACTGCTAAAACCAAATTATACAAACCCTACAAAAAACGTTACCTTGTTAGTTGCAGCAGCTGACAACAGTTTCTCAGCTTCCATCAAACATTCCTGCAAGAGCCAAGATTACTTGTATATAAAACTTTTTCATTTATGAAGTTTTGTAACGGCCATTTTTACTTTTGAAAAGTTAACAGGTAAGGAATGTTTTAACTATTGTTGGTAATTACAGATAACATTTTCATTACAAATTAAATAAAAGCGAAACCAAAAATAATAACGATATTAATTTATATAGCACATTTATCCATATGAATGTTCATATGTGCTTTGCGTAATATATCAAACACTAAGAGAGATGAAAATACGACGCGCAGCGAAGTAATTTTGACGAAATTCGAGATGTTTGGAAATGTGATGAAACACTGTCTCGAGTGTTTCATTTATCTTCTAAATCGAAACTAAAACTAAGGAGTAAACGAAGAAATAAAATAAAATAAAATACATGCTAATTAAGATCACATTTCCAAACCATGGTCACGGTTATGATTTCTTTTATTTGAACTTGATGAATTAGTAATGAATATGAGAATTTAAACAAATACAAACTCGACAGTTTAGAGATCGTCCGCTACAGCGGCTAACAAATATTTTATATAGTATTAAGAATGCTCTCAGTAGAAGAGACAGACCACATAACATCAAGATCATTATCCTACTCTTTAAGATAGATGTGTGTGGGTTCCTTTAAGTACCATGATAGAGGGTCGAGAGAATGGACCTACGGTTTAAAGTCAATATCCGAGAAAAAACGAAGGTCTTACCATTTGCAGATATTATAGCAAAGGCAGAACCTTCTCCTTAATTATTTTAAGACCGTGAGTGTTGGTCCAGCCTGGAATCGAGCTCAAGCCTCCGCACGATAGGCTGGCATCTTACCAACTAGTCTAAAGGTGCTGCGCAATTTTCTCGGTAACTTGTTTCGCAATGCCGTTGCAATGAAAGTTGCCGAAAACATCATAGCCCTGTCACACTGCGCAAATTTCTCCAGCAACTTGCAACATTTTGGGCCGAGGTAAGCTGGGAGCCAGAATTAAGATGGCGGACGTACGCCATCTTGAACTCGTACCCAGAGCTCCTCAGAGCGATATCAGAAAATGCGCATGTTCTGACAGCGGACGTGACTTGAAAATTGCAGTAAAAGTTGCTGGAGTGGTGAAACACTGTGTAATGGTGTTGAAAGTTGCTGCAATGCATTGCGAAAAGTAGACTAGAGTTCTACTTTGTGCAACGCTCCGTGCAACAAAAAAAGTTGCGAGACGACCCCTGTTACACTGTGCAATTCACCAGCAACTTAGGTCGCAAACGTCGTTGCGAGACAAGTTGCTGAGAAAATTGCGCAGTGTAACAGCACCTTAACGAAGCAGCGGTTTAGCTTTAGCGCATTAGAAAATATTATTACTTCATAAGAAATGAGACCCAGCGGCCGTTTACAAAACAAAATTTCGAAATTTGAAGTTTGTCCTATATCCTGCCAACAAATCAAGCAACTGAAGAAACTAACGGCAGTTTTACAACTTTTTATCGAACGCTGATCCGAGGATGCTGGAATGAGAGTATTTAAACGGTTATTGTTTATGCTGTCATCACACGTAAGAACTTGAAAGAATAATAATTTCATAATAATGAATCCCCGAAAGCGGTTTTTCACTCCAAACTAGTCGCAAGAGTTTGATGAAAGGAAAAAAAGAGGAGAGACAATTATCTCATTATACACTCTAACGAGACTTTCTGTTTAATGCAACTGTACTTGGGAAGAAAAAAACAATATATTACACCTCACCTCATAGTTTTCAGGAGGAGCACCTCCATACGCTGGGGGAGTGGGGTAGATCATTTGACCAGATGAGTACGAAATGGAGCCCAACCACTTCCGGTCACGAAACACTTGATGTTGCCGATGTCTCCATTCACCCGTCTCGGGATTAAACATGTACTGGGAATAAGAAATCATTTTTAAACCCCAATTTAAAAAAAAATGGCGATACTATTGTAACCTGCCTAACGGCGGTTTTCCTCTTATTTCTCTCATGCAACGAAAAGAACAAAGAAAGCTCTGTATAATTGTATTTAATGCTTATTCAAAACTTTAAATGCATGTACTTTATCATATTGGAAGCCTAACTATCGAGAAAAGCAACAGGTACAGTGGGTGATTTTATCAAATTTAACTGAAATATCAGATAATCACAGTAAGCAGTGCATAGAGCTGAGGTTTCGGGAATTCACCCATCGTCAACTGATTATGACTTGCTAACGAAGAGCTGACGCTCACATCTTCTTACACTGTATACGGTAACGATCATATATTCGAATCTAGAGCTTATCAACGCGTAGTGTCCCATGGTAAACACTATATGTTGGAAGGCTCATATCGCATCAAAATACGAAGTTGTTCTAAAGGGAACCTGAAGTCCAAAATTATTTTTTGATATGTTGAAGTGCATATATTTAAAATTCAAACAAGACGCTCAAGGAGCGTATACTTGTACCAGCTCGTGAATAAAATGTCAAAGCTTTTGATTTTATTGAGTTCTGACTGTATACGCAAGACTTGGCTTCTCAGTCTAGTATATCAAGTATTACATCAAGTGGCTGAAGAACGCGACACAAATTAAAAAAAAAAACACGGGGCAAACCTAAACTTGTGCCGCGCTTCGCTGCTGGCACAAGTAAAAAATCAAAGGGCTCTTATAGCCTGCTCATTCGTGTAATGGACAATAATATTAAACAGCCTAATGATTAAATCATAAATTTTTCCCAAATGCTCTAATATTAAATTGTATTACAAAGTAGGAAAAAGGCATTATAGGCAATTTTACGTTAAAAAAAAGAAAAGAAAAAAAAAAGGTCAGTACAGTCCTCGAACTAGGTCCGTGCACACGAAAGTCAAAAGTTCTACCATGGAGCCACGCTCGCAGGACGCTTTCACTTCCGTCTAAGGTCCACAATTTCTGTCCACAAATTTCGGTCTACAACCGCTTCTGTCGACATTTCACCCCCACAATACTCATTTATTGCTTTCGCATGCGTGCGCATGAATGAGCTAAAAATTGAGTTCATGACGGGATTTGAACCTACGAGGTTTTCAGTACAATCCAGTAATACGTTGACTCGGGTAAAGTTATTTAAATAATGAGACATGACGAGTGTTCGAGACAAAGGATTCTGTTTACAAGTCTATAATAACGTAACAAATGACCTCGCTCTCCTAAGAGTCCGTTTAACTCAGTGGATAGAGCGACCGCCCGGTGTTCAGAAGGTCGTGAGTTCAATTCCCGTCATGCGCTCACAATTTTTTTATGAGTATTGTTGAAAGAGAAGACACTTCGTAGCAATAACAATTTATTTAGTTCCTTCAAAACATTGCCCAAACTTATGATTATCTACAGATTATAAATTTTATGAATGAAAATTTTTAACTCATGCCTGGATGAGCCAAAGTCATAGAAGCTACTAAAAGTGAGCATTCGTGTCACTGGATCACTTTCCTCGTCCCATTTACATTATCATTTATTCTGCTTAAACTTATATACAGCAAGCCTGAAACAGTGGTTACGCATGTGGGATATGATTTTTCTGTTCGTAATTATTGTTATTTTGTTCTTATTTGTTGTTCCACTTGTTTTTCTTTGAAGATGAATAAATACTTTGTAGAAAAACTTCAAGATCAAAGAAATCATTAATATTATTTTCTTAGTTTTTAAGCTGAAAATAAAAGTGAAAAAGGCAAAAAGAAAAAGGAAAAACAACGATATGCGATATTCGAATAATAATATTAATGATTTTTTTGATCTTGAAGTTTTTCTACAAAGTATTTATTCATCTTCAAAGAAAAACAAATAGAGAACAAAATAACAATAATTACGAACAGAAAAATCATATCCCACATGCGTAACCACTGTTTCAGGCTTGACTATTGAACCTGGATTTGTATCACTCTTGAGGAAGATTTCAGAGACATCAAAACGTCGAGTAAAAATATACGCGCTAGTTTTTCTATTTAAATCTTTTAACAAAGTCACCTTAATCCAGCAATCGTGGCATCTTTGGTTATGTTTTTATTTTTATCTGAAAAATAGAAAGGTAACTAATCCCTTTTTGTCTACTTTAAACCTAGTGGAGTATTATTTTGCAATAGCATGGAAAATAGTTTCATTGCCGATAATGATAGCTGGATCAGTTGATCGAATTATTCAGCTATGTTGAAGAAGTGTTTTTTCTTTACTTTCATTTCTTCCTTGTTTTATTTACAGTAAAACCAAGGCTGTTTGGTAGCTAAGAGACTAAACAACCTATGTCACGTAGTTGCAATTTGTTTTTATGTCGTATATATAACTTTGACTTTAGTCTACCAAAAATATGGCAAGTTCCATTGTGTGATCTTCTGTCTAGATGAACAAAGGATACATTGCTCATGGACATGCGCAACAACTGAATGAACGTCTCCACCATTATGCTGACGACAACAGTTACGAGGAACTGTTTATTGATTTGGTGAGTTGTTGATAATACATCCATTCCTCAATATCGGTGTGATGCAAGTCATAGGTTACTGATTAGCCTAATTGCTACCATGCTGACAGCTCGGGTTCGATACACAAAACAAAGTTGTATACCTATCCCAAAAGTAAGATTTTTATCTTTGTAATTACACAAACAAAAATATATCCATATCCTTAACCCTAATTTTTCATATTTAATTATTTGAAAAAAGAAAAATTTATATTCCCATCCCAAACCCTAAATGTTTGTCTTTAATATATATACAATTTTAGTTAAAAAATATCTACCAATGCTGTAATTTTAATCTTTTTGGGACATAGAAATATATCAATAACCCAAGCCCAAACCTTAGCTATTTACAATATCTTATAGTTTTCTAAAAGTATAGTTTCTAAAAATATACAGCTATCCCTAACCTATAACATGTATCTGTAATTTTATCAATATTTTCTTAATATTGCAACAGTTAAAATTATTTAGACACCTTTTTCTTAATAACTCTTTTTCGTACTACTGGTTACCTGGCTCGATTAGCCCCACTAGGTTATTCCAGGTAACCAGCACCTTCACCTAACTATGAATTTATATATATAATGTAACGTAACACACAAAAGGTAAATAAAGTACTTGTTGTTGTTGTTGTTGTTGTTGTACTACCTCTTTTCACCATCATCTCTTTACTGTCATTATTTAACTTTAAGGACTCGATACAGGAAGGTCAGACAAAGGTCTGGTACCAGACTAGAAACCTTCCTCTCCGGATGTGCTTTGCCTTTAATGAAACACATCTAAAAGGGAGCTTGGTATCGTTGAACTCCTTTTCATATAAATATCTGGGTACTATCATCAATATTCATACACTCTTTTACTCTAATGTACGGTTGAATTATATCAAAAGATCTCTAATTATATCCTTAGTTATAACTAACTCTATCATTTAAACGAAATTCAAACCCTAAACACCTCTACTCCTCAAGATTGACATATTCTTATTACAGTATTACTATATATAACTATCCCTGACTCTACTATTTACAAAACAAAATTATTGATTTATTTATCTGGTTTATTTTATATATACAAACACTTTCCATACATTTTATTACAAAACAAAACTTACTTTTTGATGCATACACAAACAACACATACACGTACATACACAATTTTGTCGCAATTATGTCGACTTTTCGAAGGCCAGAATTAGCTGGAGCCATGGTACCCTCAGCGGTAGCACCAAGTTTACAACACCTAGTATACCTCACTGGGACAACATGACTATCCACCAAAAACATATTATATACACAAAAATGGAATGAAATGTGAAACAATACCTCCCCCTGGCCCCTATCAATTATTCTCTGTATGGTTTGTTATGACCTTAGTGCCCATATTAGTGGCTTCAAGTTAGCTACTAGCACACATATGCTATCTATACATAGACGATATAGGTACTCTTACTATACTTTTAGTATAGATACTAACCTAGCCTTAGTGGTGATATTAGTGACTTCAAGTTAGCTACTAGCACTCGTGTGCTATTTATACTTGATTGTTGACAATCCAGCTACATTCCACAGGCATTTTATTGCTTTTATTTATATTTTTTCTACGTTTTTGGACAACAAATATTAAATCTGTTAACGCAAAAAATTACATTAAAAAGAATTGAAATTTTCCTTTTAGTCAATTACTAAGAAAGAATATATTTTCAATGTTTTAAATATTTTGCTCTTGTCATTTTGATTGTACTTTTTTGCGAACAATTCGGGAGAATACCAGTTACAAAGTTGTAACGCCGTATTCTTGAATTCTAACGAGCAAATCAGAGCTCGCTAATTTAAAGATTCCGGACCTGAAAAAAGCAGTAGTTTTAGATGCAACTGAAGGTTTAGTTCTTAGCCTTCAGCCAGGACTGTACATAGCGGGGAGGAGTTGCCCCCGCCTGGAAAACTAAACAAGGTACATGTTTATGCTATAATAATTCATGACAATTTAACACAATAAGGCATGGAATGTTTCCTCAAAGGTTTTAGAGGCAACCTTCTGTGTAGAGGTGAAAACAAAACGTCTTACTAGAAACCCTGTTTGTTTACGGAAGACCTCTGTAAAGGTGTCCAACTTTTCCCCCCACAAATCAAAAATCCCAGGGACGGCCCTGTCAGCTTTCCAATACTGCCGACATCATTTTATCAAGCGATGTATTTGTTTTTCGCTTTAAATTTTCAGGAACATCCAATTTTCTATTTCATCAAAATGTATGTTAGTGCTTAAACGTGACAAAACCTAACTAAAGCCAACCTGGGGGCCTGGTTATTGTTCTTGTTCTACTCTGAACACCGTTGTTACCACAAAGTTGCGAGCATGGATTCCAGTTTGACCAAGAAGAAACCAAACAGTTTTGTGGGGCTGGTGGATGCCTTCGGCGTCGCCTTCGTCTCCAACCCTGAGTTTCAGTGGCCAAAATTATAAGAAAAGCAAGACAAAGTGCTTCTCTCGACAAAAAAAGCATCTTTTTCCAAATGTGACAGAGGTTAGGCACGTTTAATTTCAGCTAACAAGTTGTGATCAACTAGCACTTTCGGAAATAACTGATAACGTTTGTAACATAGAGGATACTTTAGCCAAATGCTGGATGAAAATCTGCTCCTATAAACTTATCTAGCATTTGTTTTAAAGCCTCCTCTACTATTTATGCAGCTGCCCAATAAATTGAAAAGTCTTTACGTTTTGAAAAAAAATAGATTTAAACATCCGTCATAACATGTCATGACAGATAATCGAAAAGTTTAAGCGTGGTGATTTTTAGTTATTAGCTGCCAAACCAATGAGCGCAAATATTTTTATGTTTATAGAAAATTATTTTTGTCAGCTCGTTAAGAGGAATTTTGGATATTAACATACACTGATAGAGTTTTTAAGAAGGCCGACAATCAGTGAAGATGCTTCGCTCGGTAATTTAATTGGCCAGCGAGCAGAACCGTGGCAGAGGCAGATATTCTTCGAAACTCATTCTGCATTTGTGTTATTCACTCTTGTTTATACAGCTTTCTTAGGATAATTGATGAGCGTTCAACTTTTATACACAACTTAAACTATCATAACAGCTACAGTCATGACAAATTACTAGTTATTTCCAATTAATGAAGGCTTTCATTGCAAGAAAATAATCGTCACGAAAACCTTTTCGTTATTAAAGAAAAATTTCTGTGAATTAGTTGCATTTCGTTGAAAAACATAAAACGTGAAACTGAAAGATTGCCATGATAAATTAAAGCAAGAGATAACACTTTTTTCAAGATTTGG
>JANCMA020679626.1:0-18029 GCA_024336925.2 Zoanthus solanderi | reverse complement strand
GTGTTGTGGTCTGTTTCTTCCACTGAGGGCACTTCCTATCGGCTGCCAAGTTGCGCCTTAAGATGTGAGCCGCTCCATCGGACTTTCTAAGAACCTCGACTATCTGACCTCAACTGTATATATTTGTAAACAGGTTCTGAAACGCCCCGAGGGGAGAACCTGTATATCTATTGTATTCTTGTAAGAAAGCGATGATGAAGAAAGCGATGATGAAGATCAAAATAAAGTTTTAATTGAAATCGCAAAGGTATGGGATGCTATTAAGGACATAAAACAAATTATTTCTTCAAAAGATAACATCAAAACTGCAGAACATGTTGAACTGGAGCAATCCAAGAACAGAATTTTACAACTTGAACAAGAAAATAGAAGCCTTCTTGAGGTAATAAGGTTAAAGAGTTCACAAAATTCATATTTGCCGCAATTTTGACAGAGCCCTATTGTGATGCCAAATGAAAGAAATGAAAGAGCCCAGCCAAACAATACTACCAACGACAATGGTACTAATGAACAGTTAAAGACTACAAAGAAAAAGAACAAAAACACGAGTAAACAAAAGAGGACTAGCACAGAAAACCAAAATAGCCCCTCACCCAAAGACGGTCAACTTGAAGCTAGTCCTAAAACGTTAAAACCCACCGTAGTAATAGCTGGGGACTCGATGGTGAAATACATTAACGGCTGGAAAAAAATACCAAAAAAAAAAAAAATACCAAAAAAAAAATACCAAACCATCAGTAGGAAGAAAACCAGATGAGATCATCCTTCATGTTGGAACCAATGATATCAAATTCAAGGAAGCAAGAGAAATTGCTGAAAAAATTGTCGATCTTGGAAGAGAGATTCAGGATGAGTCGCCTGATACAAAGGTAACAATCTCCTCAATTATAGAATGATCGGATGATTCTTTAAATGTTAAGATAAGGGAGGTTAACAAAATCATTGCTAAATTTGCAAAGCAAAACCACTGGTCACTCCTTTCAAATGCTAACATCACCAAAGAACAACTGAACTCTAGCGGTCTTCATTTAAACCCTGAAGGAACAAAGATTTTAGCTAGTAATTTTATTTCTCATATTAAGAAGATGCATAGCCGTCAATGACTTCTTAATTCTAAATATGTGACAACGTCTTCACTAGAATCCAACGTATTTCCTAATCAGCGTGGTTTCAAAATGGCGTGTCTAAACATTGCAAGTCTACCAAAACACACTGATGAACTTCGGATTCTCCTCAGTGATACCCGGCTAGCTATTACTGAAACCAGGCTTAACGATATTGTCAGTGACGATGAAGTCAGTATTAGAGGTTATAATATTATACGCAAAGATAGGAATAGAAATGGAGGCGGAGTCTGCATTTATATGCGAACTAATATAAATTATGCCATCAGAAATGATTTAAAATTTAAAAAGCTTGAAAATATACCATTGAAATTCAAAAACCAAGATCTAAACCTTTTGTCATAACTACATGGCCATGGTATAGACCACCCGATTCACCTTCTGAGCCGTTTCAATATTTTGAAAACTTAATTGGAAAAGTAGATACAGAAATACTGAACATATTATTCTTGGTGATTTTAATTGTAACTTTGTGCCCGATAGCCGTGATGACAATTGTAATGAAATTCGTAATATCGCAGATACAGGTATATATAATCTTACTCAACTTATTGATTTTCCTACAAGAGTAACTCTCAAAAGCAGCTCCTTAATTGATTTACTTTTTACCAACTGCCCAGATAAAATCGTGTGTGGTGGACTGGCTCATATTGGTATAAGCGATCATAGTTTGATTTATGTACATGTGTATCGCAAACTTTCTATACCTTCTGATTTAAAAGGAGATAATAATGTTTGTATTAGATACTATAACAAATTTAATAGTGATTTTTTTCGCAAAGACATTATGGTGCAACCTTGGAATGAGATTTGGGAAATGGAAAATCCGAATGATATTTGGATTAAATGGAAATCCTTTTTTTTTTTAAATTTGCGATAAGCATGCACCAGTTCGAACAAGAAGAATACGCAAGTCTGAGAGTCCTTGGATTAGTTCGCATCTGAGAGATTTGATGCACCATAAAGATCGTTTAAAAATTAAACCCATAAAAAACAAAGATTATCGAGACTGGTTAAAGTTTAAGAAAACAAGAAATCACGTGAACACGGCGATTAGAAATGCAAAAAAGTGTTATTATAATAATACTTTTGACAAATGTTCTAATAATCCTCGTAAAATATGGCAAACTATTAATGAAATAACTTCATGTGTAAATAATAAATCCGTGATCGATAATCGTAGTAGAATATTAAATAAACCGTCTGAAATGGCAGAAGAATTCAATCAATATTTTGCCGAGATTGGACCAAAACTTGCTAAAAACATCAAAAAAGTCGACAGTTGTTATAAAAATTATCTTTCTAGCACTGAAAAGCAATTTTCACTGAAGGAAACTGACTGCTCAACTGTTTTCTCATTGTTATCTAAACTCTGCAAGTCTAAGGCAACTGGCCTTGATAATATAGCTGCCAAACTCCTTATGGAATGTGCTGATCTGATCTTTGACTCTTTAGCGTATCTATTTAATCAATCTATTAAAACAGGAATATTTCCCGAAGAGTGGAAATCCGCAAGAGTTACCCCTCTTTATAAGAATGCAGATAAAGGTAATGATATGACAAACTATAGACCGATATCGATTGTTCCAGTGGTGGCTAAAGTATTTGAGCGAATAATCTATGATCATCTTTACAAGTATCTAAATGATAATAAATTATTGTCAAGTTACCTATCTGGTTTTCGTTCAATTCACTCAACCGTTACTGCCCTACTGGAGGCTACCGATAACTGGTCACTGAATATTGATCGCGGTAATATAAATGCAGTCGTGTTCTTGGACTTGAAAAAGGCCTTTGACACAGTAGACCATAATATGCTATTATCAAAATTAGAGTACTATGGAATTACTGGCCTCACTTTAGATTGGTTTAATTCATATCTTAACAGAACACAGACATGTACTTTGAATAATTACACATCGTCTAAGGCACTGGTCAGGTGCGGAGTACCACAAGGAACAATTTTAGGACCCCTATTGTTCTTAATATACATCAATGACTTACCTAATTGTTTGACTTGTTCTCAGCCACGAATGTATGCTGATGACACTAGCATAACATTTGCTAGCAACGATATTTACCAAATTAATAAATGTGTAAATTCAGATCTATGCAATATTCATAATTGGCTCTCTGCAAACAAGTTAACTCTTAATATGTCTAAAACGGAGTTTTTATTAATTGGCTCGAATCAAAGGCTATCTAACATCAAGGAAAATCCAAACATTCTTGTAGAAGGGGAGAAAGTTAAACAGGTTTTCTCCTCTAAGTCACTTGGTGTTCAGATATATCAAAATATTACTTGGGAAAACCATATATCCATGATATCTAAAAAAATTGCCTCTGGAATAAGCGCAATGAAACGCATAAGGTACTTTGTTCCACATGATATACTCCTAACCGTGTACAATGCCTTGGTACAAACCTATTTTAATTATTGTAGCATGGTATGGGGAAACTGCAGCGAAAGTCTTTCTCAAAAACTACAGAAACTCCAAAACCGTGCTGAAAGATTAATTACCTTCTCAGGTTATGATGAACATATAAATGAAATATTTCAATCATTAAATTGGAAAAAACTTTCCCATCAGCGCAAGATTGACAAATGTATATTTATGTATAAGACTTTGAACAGTCTGACACCAGATTATCTCACTTCCAAACTTATTGACTGGAATGACATTACTACTTATAGATTGAGAAATTCAGAAAATAAATTAGCAGTCCCGCAGCCGCATAAAGAATATTTTAAAAGAAGTTTTAGTTATAGCGGAGCAGTACTGTGGAATAGTTTACCATTACATATAAGACAAGCATCGTCACTGACAAGCTTTAAATCTAAAATACATGGTCACTTATTTTAGAACGATTAATATTATTATTGCACGGCGTCCTGGTAGAGCAGGTTTTTATTTTAACTTATTTTATTTCTTTTCTAGTTATGATTATTTCAAACTTTTATTGTATTAGTATTCCTTTATATTATATTTAATATTAGGTATATATTAACATTAGTATATTTAATATCCCTCTGTAAATATATATTTATATTTTTGAGATTATCCTGAAGGACCCACCGTGGGTAAATAAAGTTATCTTAAGCACCTTCCTCCGTCATAAAGAGCTAGAGAAAAAACTCAACCAACAGAGTGCAACGGACAGAAACGTTCAAGGTACGGCAGCTATAGCAGGCCAGCCAGTGATTGCATGAGTGGAAGTTGAGGAGGTATAACAAGATAAGGGATGACAAGGTATTAGAGGACTGGATCTCTGATGCCAACAGAGACATCAGGGGTCAGGCTGATACCGACGCAGTGGAATTCCTTGAGTATCATCTTGAAGATCCAGCCAAGGATGAGGTCTGCCTACAGCCCCCTACAGAATGGTCAACCTCAGACGACTTACTCAAGGTTCTGAGGGCTAGCTTCGGAGAGCTAACGGAACACAGGCCCTGAGGAAGCTTTTTGGAAGGCACCAGCAGAAGAAAGAATCTGCTCAGGATTTTGCACATGCGTTGATGGTCCTCCAGGCCCGAGTCGAACGACTAGACTCCTTGACAGCAACGGATAAGGAAAAGCTCCTTAAGGGATCAGTTCCTCAACAACCTTCGAGAATCCACACTATGGCTAGAGGTGAAGAGATGGACAAGGGACCACCCCGACAAGCGCTTGAACGACGTACAGGAGGCGCAACAGTGGATCGATGAAGACTGTGCGAAGAGCTGGAACACAGGAAACGGCCGCTGTGAAAGAGGAGGGATTGGCTTGTGAAAAGCTCAGGAGTGGCCAGAATAACCAAAAGGCTATCTTGGAACTCCAGAAACAGCAGGAGGCCCTGGTGACCCAAATCAAGGAACAAGGGAACCTGCTGGCCAAACAACAAGAGCTGTCGCAGACGGACAGGAAGCTGCCAGGACGATGCTACGTAACTGCTGCCCAAAGCAGAAAGGATGCAGTTCGGGCCAAAATGACAAGTCCAGGGACCAACCCAAGGGAAAACCAAGAGCTTGGAGACAGTGGCTCGTCTCAGGTAACCCCTGACCCTGTCCTAGAGACTTTGGTTCAGGGGACCCCTACAGTGACTGCCCAGTTTAATGGCGTCAACGTACCATGCATTGTAGACACCACTGTAGGCGCAACTGTATTTCGAGGTCCAGAGCCACGAGGTGATAGTGTCCTGTCCAGTGATCACAGACCACCAAGAATCCACTGCACAGAGGGGGAGGGGACCTGCTGAATCTCGGCTGGAACAAGCCATCCTGAATGGGATTTCCCTAGATAATTTCCAGGGAACAGCAGCGCAGAAGCAGGAGACCTTCCAGCTATTTGCAGAATACTCTGATGTCTTTGTCGGGAAGGAAGAAGACCTGGGGTGCACAACTACAGTTGTCACAAAATTCAAACCACTGATGACACACTGGTTGCCCAACGACACCGGAGGATACCACCCAACCTTTTGACAGAAGTCAAGCAGCACTTACAAGAGCTACTGGACAAGGGAGTGATTGTTTCCAGCCAGAGTGATTACGCTTCACCAATTGTTCTCGTCCGCAACAAGAGTGGTGCGCTGCGTATGTTCTTTAACTACAGGCTTCTCAATGCAAAGTGCCACAAGGAACGGTGACCCTTCCCAGGATAGAATAGATTCTTGACGTTCTCTCAGGTACGAAACACTTTTAAACAATGGATCTTGCCTCAGCCTACAACCAGGTTGAGGTAGACCCAGCCGATCGTCACAAGACTGCATTCACAACACCCATGAGACTGTTCGAGTACACAAGGATGCCTTATGGATTATCCAATTCACCTGTCACCTTTCAGCGCCTGATACAGATAGTTTTCAGGGAAGACCTGCTACAGACCCTGATTGTCTATCTTGATGACATTATTGCTTATAGTAAGAACGTTGGCGAACACTTATCTCGTTTAAGAACTGTGTTAAGCAAACTGCAACAACATGGTCTAAAGATCGAGCCTAAGAAATGCCAGTTCTTCTGCCAACGTGTGACCTACCTTGGTCTCATCGTTACTGAGGATGGTGTAACTACAGACCCATCTAAGACCGAAACTGTAGCCAAATGGCCATGGCCTAAGACCCTCAAAGAACTTGGCCTCTGTTCTTATTATAGGCGCTTTGTTTGTGGGTTCACCAAGATAACAAACCCTTGCATCAGTTGGTGACTGAGCTGTATGACGGTGGGAAGCACGGGCGAAACCGTAACTGTAATTGGTGACAAGTGGACACTCGAGTGTCTGGAGGCTTTCTCGAGCATGAAGGAAGCCCTAGCCAGTGCACCAGTGTTGCCATACCCGGACTACAGCAAGCCTTTCGTTCTAGAGGCAGATGCTTCAAACGACGACTTGCTCAGCGCTATTAAGGCTCTAAAGCTAAACGTGGTATAAATAGCTTAAAATATTAATTTAAATTCGAGGTTGCAACGAACAAAGTTATAACTTGGCAGAGTTGTCCATCTGAGCGTTTTACATATTTTCAATGTATGAATCACTATGGTAACGATCACGTGACCTTTTAGAGGAGTTTAAAACCTTTAAAAACAACATAGTTTCAAAGACGATGCGCGAGTACACAGTGTCCCTCAATGTTTGTTTATTAGAAGATTGAAAGAAGATATTATCAAAATGAGCTCCCCAACTGGAAATCCGAGAAAAGTGTGACACGTTTGTGTGCAAAGAAAGGCACATTTTGAAGATGAGGAAAAACATCCGATTGTTCAACTTCGTTCTTCATTTATTCTGTTATCATATACAAGTATACACTTTTCCAATTAGAAACGCAAAAAATGTAGTACAGATGTTCTAAAATCGTGATAAATTCGCCTTATTGCTTGTCCCAAGCACCCACGCATTGGCATTTCTCTGAAACAACGATTGCTTCACTTAACGGCCGCCATCTTGAAACTTTTTTTCCGAAAGCTGTTGTATATGTGGACAGCCGTTGTGCTGAATAATGCCAGTTTCCATGGATACGGGAAATACCTGCAAAAGAAAATGGCGGATGAAAATAAGTGTTTTGATTGTTCAAGTGGATCGTTCATCCTATATAACTGAATTTAAATCGAGAAAATAATTTTATTTTAAACAAAAAACCATTTCAGGTGCGAATTACCAAAACAGAAGCCTAATTATAGAATAATTGCGGCAGAAATGTTGACTAGATTAATAAGTCATATACACAGGTGCACGAACATATCCGGATGTGGGGTGCAGAGGAAAAAAGACATGAGTAAATATCTGTAGTTCCTTCTTTAGTAAGCCAACACTGCATCAAGAAAACATGTATCACTAATAAATCACATATTAATTGCCAAATGCGCAAGTTAGTGTTAATTTAAGCGGGAAGTTCAAAAATCGTTTGGTTCGATCTAAACATCACTTGATTCGTGCCGGTTCTCCATGCTAATAGTGCTTCTGTTAATATTTGAGAATACGAATATCTCTAATATAGAAGTTCTTTATGTCTGGTACATTTCTATGTCCGAATAGCTGCGGCTTTGCGAAAGTTGTGGCAGTCCAGGTTTCAAAAGAAGCTGCAGGTTTGATCAAGAAGGCAGAAAACGAGAGTGCCACGAAAAATTGTGCTCGCATTAAACACGAACAGTACACTCTGTTCAACAGTGAATTTTCAGAAGCAGGAACTAACAAATTCTACATAGATTTTGCAAGCTATCATAAGAAGCTTTAAGTGGCTGGAATTCTCGCAAAAAAAAGGAGAAAGTGAAATTTTTATCGACTTTTTCCCGGGAACAGTGGCGAAAACTCCCAGTGGCAAGAAAAAAGGAACACAGTCTTGTAAACTGCAAAGTCCGTGCAGTAAAGCATAACACAGAACTTGCATATTACAGTTCACAACTAAAATCAGTTGCTCTAAAGGGAAAAGCAAAAGCAAATCCCGTGTTTCTTGCTCAAAGTCAAGCGCAAAAGCTACGGGGTACAGTTCCTACAGTAAACCAAAACAGAAGGACATCAGAAATTGTACAAAAGAAATTTATGAGAAACTTGAGCCAGTTTATCAAGAGAGATTTAATACTAATTTTTCAGAAGCTTTAACAACACTCAAAGAGCTCAACCTGCAGCATAAAGACAAAAATGAAAGGAGAAAAGAGAGAAGGCACCACAACAATCAGTTAAAAATATTGAGAAACAAATGGAGGAAACTGCATTTGTGAGGTAAATAATTTGCACAGTCAGTAGCATGTTGCGTTTGTGTGAAAACTTGATGAAAACAGGTTTGAGATTAGTTTAAGTTATTGTAAACAAATGAGAAAGCATGAGTTTTAGAACCAACAAGTATAACCATTAAGCCTGCAAGCAGATATCCAGGCACAGATTTAGGGTAGGGGCCAGAGGGGCTGAAATCTCCCCCTGCCCTCTTTTTGGAGAATATTAGCAAAAGATTTTTCAGAAAATGAATGAAATATGCACTCAAATACCGATTCCTCTTTCCCCCCCCCCTCCTTTCTAAAATTTGTGGACCCATCTCTGATGTTTCTCATTTTCAAGAGAGATCTCTCCGTGTTACAATAACCAGTTGTGCCATACATCCCTTCACATAAATTATCTACAAGTAGTTACAGAACATGCAGATACTTGAAGTACTAGTTCTGATTTGAGATCTATGTTCAGAACAAAAATTCAATTCAAAGCGCCCTTGACCAAGAATTGACAATGCTATCATGTACTGACCTAAATTGACTCGTACATACATTTATTATTTGCAGATGCTATGGGAATGCTCAGTCACTAAGGGGCTGGAATACAAACAGACTGGCAATGTCCCATGAATCTAAGGCAGCTGCAAGAAAACGAGTGTACCAAGATTCGAAGACAGGGGCAGTTCCAACTTAAAAGAAGAAGGACCACACTGGTAACACTGAGTCAATGAGCTGGGACAAAGAGGCATTGATAGCTGAAGTCAAGACCTACAGTGATGACCATCAATTTAGCTATAGAGAACTTGCAGAACGGTACAGAGTGACCAATAAGTCTGGGCAGATAGCCAGCAATGGTGCTCAAATTGTGAAGGAGCTGCTGATTTGCAGAGGAGTTAACATAGAAAGATTTGCATCAAAGAAGAGGAGGTCAGCTGCTCCAATAGTGAGACGAAAGAAGAGAAAGACAATAGGGGGAGAAGTTCCAATGCCAACAGAGCCTCATCCAGGAGTGCTAAAACAACAACTGCCCAAAAAGGTAAACATTAAGATTCACTAATTAGAGCACTCTTCAACTTTAAAAATTTTAAGCTTACATGCAGTATGTAAAACGGGTCTAGAAAATAATATAGGTTTATTCCTTAGTTGCATATTGTACCATTTACTTATAACTTTAATCAAGTCATAAAGTATTTCACAATTTCTTTCTCTGGTTGTGTGTTTGCCTTTTATTTGTGCCTGCCATCAATTTCCTGTTAAAGTGTTCTGAAAACAGACAAGCTGCCCAACTTCTGTTGACCATTGGATTATTTCGTGCAGCTTGTACCTAAAGCTGAATATTTTCTCTCTCTTATTCCCTCACCCCTAGCAGATTATTGACCACCTAAGTTTTCGTTTTGTATTAAAAATCTAGCTAACAATTAATTTTCTTTCAGTACGTAAAATTTGTGGTGACAAAAGATCTGGAAATCGAAACATTGGAGTTTACAGTTGAAGGAAGGAAAGAGCCACTAACAAGAATTAGACAAAAAATGTTTAACAAACATGGACCATACATGAGGAACAACCCTGACGAATACTTTGAAAGACTATCTAAAAAGGGGGTTGATAAGAGACTGTACGATCTTGGGGAGCTTTCAGCCAACCAAAGTCTAGAAGACATGAAGGCCAAGTTAAAGATATTCGAAAGAACTAGACATTTAATTCCTTGGCTGGACACCTCCACTGTAGCAAACCATGGCCATTTAGTGGGCTTGATAACGTGTCTTTACGATCCTTCTGTATTCTATACGAGCCAAGAATTTGCCCCCAAGATGGGGAGGTGGGTTGACATCCAAAGTGAGGCGGAAACACCTGAAGTTTAATTCATTGCCAGGTGCAGGAGTTCTGATCAGGATCAACTGGCCTATAGTGAAACACGGCTGGAGTGTGAACCAGTAACTGAAGGTTCCCGTGGCACACAATGGCATTGAATACCAAGACGTGATGCGACTCTCTCATGCAGACAGTCCTCAGCGGGCACATGAAACAAGGCAGCAAAAGGGTGGGCACTGTTTCTGCTCTTGTGGTGTCTACTGTGACCGCACCTACGAGCTGGATAATGTCCTTAATTGCGAGCTCAGGACAATTCTACAGAAGCAGCAGTTGGTTCTTAAAGGTACCGTGGCCCGAATGAACTCTTTACAAAAGAAAGGAAAACCCCTTAGCAATCTGTCAAGGCCAGAAATGGAGTGTGAGCTAGCCTCTCGGGGTGTATTTAAAGATGGAAACATGAAGGTTCTTCAAGGAGAGCTTGACAGCATAGAGGGTACCCTATACCTTTTTCGTGACGCGTGAATGGGCCTTTTACTTGCTCGTGATGCGTGAAAAAAGAATTTAATTTCCCGTGCTTGTGAACTTTTCATTTTCGCGTCCTCGTGAACAGCATCCTAGAACTAGCGTGATGCGTGATTTATGTAGTGAATTAAACGTGAAAAGTAATTAAATTTTTTTCTTTTTTTGAAAACGCGCATACTTTTCTTAAAGTCTTAAAAAACAATATCAAAAGAAGAGACTGGTACGGAAGCTCCAAAGGGACATCCAAGATAAGGCGTAAAAAGTGTATAAAATGGAAAATCTTCGAGATAGAAATCTTCGAGATAGAAATCTTTGAGATAGGAAACTTTGAAATAGGAATCTTCGAGATAGGAATCTCTGAGATAGAAAATCTTCGAGATAGACTGAATCTTTGAGATAGGAATCTTCGATATAGACTGAATCTTTGAGATAGAAATCTTTGATATTAAAATCTTTGAGATAGAACTCTTGAGATAGAAATCTTTGAGATTGAAATCTTTTTGAGATAGAAAACTTGTCCGCATTACCCTGGGACACAACTGTACGGCTGTACGGTATTCCAACATGGCGGAGGAAGAGTGTGAGGTGAGAATTGCATGGCATTTCATTGTACTTTAATCATTTTCTAATTAAGTATTAATATATCTTCTTACTTCTTTATTTCTTATAAGGTGGTCAAGAACTTACGACTATTAGACGTCGCAGAAGATACAATTGAAAGGTTTAAGAGGGAAAACAGAAAGAAACAACACCCGTTTCAAGTTAAATCAAACTGGGAACCACATCACACAATCCGTTGCCTTAGAAAGTTTTTTAGACGAAGTTAAATTACAACTTTCAAAAGCCACATTCATCAAAATAAAAGATAACTTAACTAAAGGCGAACGTACAGTCTTAAATAAACTTAAAACAAATAAAAAAATCAATCTCAAAAAATCCGATAAAGGGACAACCACAGTAGTAATGAATATAGAAGAAAAAATAAAAGAAGGTCAAATCAAACTAGATAATACAGACCACTACAAACTCATTGACCAACCAATGGTCTCAGAGATGGCTTCAAAGGTAGAGAAAGTAATCAAAGAAATGTATATAAACAATTTTATTGACGGAAGAACAAAAGAATGGCTTCTACAAACACAAAACCCACCGCGCATACCAGAGTTTTACACGGGTGTGTGTAAAAGCCGAATACGGACAGCGGATGTGCGGACGGCGGATATGCGGACGCGGACGAAGAAAATGCGGACTAGATAAAAATAATGCACAAGATATCGGAGAAAATTCGGAATAGATAAAAATAATGCACAAGAAATATTTAAAAACGATTTTTTAAAACAAAGAACCAGTAAGCGGCACAATTTGCAAAATTTCAATTCCCCAATTACCGTGTGCTATCAGCTGAAATTACGATAAAAATCGACTTATGAACATAATATATGTTAGCATAAAGTTATAAAATTAATGTGAATCTCTGAGTGGTTGTTGAAAGTACTGACGGTGATACCTAAAAACAGTTGGTGATAATATATTTCAGAAAATATTTTCAGTAAAACACGTGCTCGGGATGGCCGAGGATCATTTTCTAACTCTGAATAGAAATCACTAACGCCTCACGAAATAAAGGCAACCGAGTTTTGATTGTTAACATTTTGAAATAGCTACTATGGTTGAAACTTGTACTCTAACTCGAGTCCAAACTAGGGGTTTTACAATTCCCTGGTAATTGCCAAATGTTTGTAGTGTTTGTGTAAACAGGAAACGCTTTCTTTGTAGGTTAGTAATTTAATCTACCACAAGTTGTAACAAATAAAGCGTTGCGGTTACAAATTTTCACACTGGCTTTGTAATATGTAATTAAGCATACCATATGCATCACTGCTGAACGGAAATCAACGTACCAGTTACCACCCCGGTTGCTCGGAAAAATTGTGAACGTTCCCCCGATAACCATACCCAATTTCAGACAAAATGTTCAAAATCTATACCTGTTTTCAGACCAAAATTGCTCAAAAACCATACCCTTTGGGGGGCACATACCTATAAATTATACCACCAAACGTGGGAAAATTTATGTCATTATCACATTTAAAATTGTTAGTTGTTGCATTGTTGGTTCTAACGGAAATACCATATATATTAAACCCCCATCCATATTTAAAGTTATCTACTCCTATAAAATTAATAGAAGTATATAGCTGTTCTCATCGGCCGACCGTACTGCAACAGACTAACATGGATATATTCCAAAAGAGAATCGCAAAAAAAGGATTCCGAATATCATTCGACCCAAGAGGAGATGGAAGTTGTTTTTTTCTCTATCGGCGGGCAACCAGTTGGGCCAGGACGGTGCAAAACTGAAAGAAGCCACTTTCAAATACCTTGAAAGGCAGCAAATTGATGTGAGTTTTACTAATACGTGTTTTACAGAGACAATCGCATATCGTTTGTTGTAGTGCAAAGCTTTGGCTTATCTTAAGCAATCGCGAGCGTGAGACGACAGTTTTTATTTGTACCCCATACGGGGGATGCGTCGGTGGTTATTAGGAGTATAGGCATTACATATCTAGAAACAGCGCTGAAGTATATTTCAAACTGTCCAAAATTATTAAAAAAGGTTAACCATTTTAGGTTACTCTTGACTATAGGAACAGAGTTGCCTTAGCGGAACCACTTCCATCAGCTCCGTGTGCCTGAAACGAGCTGTTAATGCTCGAATTTCTTTTAGTTGTTACATCTCCTCGACTGGATTATGTAGCAAAAATGTTCTTCAAGTTAACTTATGGCCACGGCTACAGTGTTTATGAGGCTATTTTGATAATGACCCCTTTTTCTCTCTAGGACGCAGGGAATGACCGCTACAGTTTCATTTGCGAAAGTGACTTTCAAGATTATGAAAAGCCACTTACGTGGAAAGAGGCCTTGGATAAACTTAAAGGAGAGTTCGTCAACGACATGATAATCAGCGCCTTTGCTGAAGTGATGAAAATTAATCTTGTCATTGTTACGGTTCACGGGGTAAGTATACAGTACACCGCTTCTTAAAAACCTGTTATTGACTTTTAAAAAGTTTATATACGCTTTCATATCGAATCACTCCAACCTGCAACTGTGGCGTGTGTGAATTTTCTCAGAAGATGACCTTGTTGATAGTATTGTGTAACTTTCATATACAAACGTTAATCAATAAATCTTTGAAATATCGGGGTTTTGCTAACTCTTGCTCTGTATAAAATTATTTTTAAAGCAATAAAAATTTGATTGTCCGTTTTCACCGTCAATAGAGCGAAGATGATTGCCTAAAACGGATCGTGCCCATGTCCGGAATTTCTTTTAGAGAAATTCACCTTGGACATACCGGAAATACTTGCGTTGGCCACTACGTAGCACTTACAACTCTGAAACAAGAAATGAAGGTTTTTCGCTTAATATAATTCTACGTGTGGGCCAAATCTATTGATAAGAAACAGAATTCTAGGGTTTTTATTCTTTCCCTTGTTTTAATGGACTATATCTAGCTTTAAGTCATTAGCCTTTGAGTGTAGATCTCGAAAACTTTTTGAAAAAGCGAAAGTTCCAAAAGTTTGTGATCTGGACAATACAATAGTTAGAGGACAAGTCGGAAGGATGTCAATCATCTTCTTGTGTACCTCCTGAAGGAAAGTTTTTCGATGGGACAAAGGTCTGTCCCAATTTATATTTTGTTGTTGTTTCTGAATTTTTTTTTTGTCTATTGTATACGTATTTAAAGGAAGCTAAGCTCAGTGTCTTTTTAGCTTTCTGCCAGCGATTGCACCATCCAATTGATCGTATTTTTCTTTCAAATATTTAAAAAAAAACAATTTTGTCCTTCCTTAGAAAGCGTTACGGTTGTAAGCTTGCAAGTGTTTCAGAATTTATAAGGCCCCATAAAAAAAAGATTAGTTTATCATCCTATCCAGCTGAAAAATGCCATACGGGCGGGCGGTTTTTTTTTAATTTTTCTTTTGTCTGTCCTTGTCCTGCTGTAGTTATTTGAATGGAATCAAGCAAAAAAAAACAAAAAAAAACCTGATGCGGGAATTCAGACGCGGGCGGGAATGATAAACTAATCTTTTTTTTATGGGGCCTAATTGTAGTTTAACCATCATAACATTTCCTTCCACCATGCAGCCTCAACCGTTTCCCAGTGAAGTAATCAACATAAGCTCAGATGAATCAGCAGAAGAAGATACAAGACTGATAAATGATACCCGCTTCAGCAGTGTACATACAGCAAGGTATAAAAAATTATAGCCTAATTTGGCAAAACGCAAATATAAGAGCCAGCAAAACTTCATGTTGTTAGCTGGGTTAGAAAATGAAATTGAAGCTAATTATAAAAACAAATCTAAACTTTAATTTAATTCATCTTAAAAACCTTTTAATTTTTCAAATTTCTTGACAACGTGTAACTGCTACACACGGTAAACATTAACCGAGTGAAGCAACTTCTGCTTATCAATATAATGTGTATATAATTACAGGCCCAGCATTTTTTCTGACGACCTTGAGCTTGTAGAAACAAGGCCAGACGCGAGTGATTCAGATGCTGACCTGCTTTGCTCTCCATTCAGGTAAAAGACGCATTTATTTTTTATTTAGGAGTGCTTTTCCATGCTTAGAGCATTTATTATATTTTTGACTTACGTGGCCAAAGAACTGTTACTTGCCAAACAATTTTATTATTAATTGATGGCACTCATCACTGATTCTAATACATTACTGTTCTGTGGTTCCGTGCAGCTGCAACGCCCAAATGAACAAGAAAGAAGGGAAGAGAAAGGTAAAATGTCAACTCTTCTTAGCACATTATTTGCACCCTACACTAAAACTGTACTAAACTAAGTGTTTAGCACAACGTTCATTTTCAATATCTTCTTTTTTTAAAACAGCGTATCCGGCCAAAGAAAAAAGAAAACTCCAGCAAGAGTTATTATTGTACATCATCAAATGACAGTGAGAGTGACGAGTAAGTATTGTCGTTAAACGGAAAGAACTCTAAGTAGAGGAAAATAAATTAAAAGTAAACAAACGTGTTTTCTCCGAAGCTCAACGAAACTGGTACTATCTTACTTCACGACTAAAATCCACCCAAGAGGGATAGCTGCATGTATTGGAAGATTAAAGATGACTGACATAGTTATAATTGTGAATGTAGGCAAAACTAATTTAAAAGCTAACAACTTTTTGTGTCCATAATAACGGGTTATCAAAAATATTCATTGTATAAAACCTTTTTTTAAGATCACGAGGTAAAAGCGCTAGAAGAAAGAGTGTGTATCCAGCGTTGTCCAAGGTATGTCGCAACGTAATAACTAGGCCCTTAAGTGTTACATCTCAAGCAATCAATACTTTGTGTTATCCATATTTGTCTTTTATTAATTTTTTTTTCATCTATATACCCTTAATTGTTTGAACGACCTCGTATAATCGTGGCAAAATGCATTTTGTTTATAGCTGACCAACACCTGTGGCAATGATAGTTTTGTGCCATCTGGCAGTGATACGGAAGAGGAGGAGACGTAAGTTTTCGCGTTTACACTTCTTTATAGTTGGTGCTCTAATTTTCTTTTTATTTGAGGACAAAAGTGTACTACTAGGCCCGAGCGAACTATGTCCCCCTTTTTTGACACCCTTAAATGAGTATGAAAATCTTGACTTCAACTTTTCTTTTGTATTTAGGGCATTTGATGGATTCTATCTGGACAACCTTGATTATCCGTTATACAAAAAGGGAAAGAAGCTGATTAGCAAGCTGGAAACTGTCAAGGTGCTACTTATGCCAACAAGGAAAGAGAGAACTTGCTACTCTGTGCCCACCAACATAAGCCAGGATGTGTCGTTCGTCATTTACTGTTCGATGCTTGCATCTCCAGGTGACTGGAAGTGTGACGATATGGGAGCGTGGAGAAACAATGGAGTGAAAAAGTCTCTATTCCAGCACGCAGATGGTGTTGTAACAGCTATCGAGGAGAACGGGAGCCCCGGTATCGAGCTACAAACTTACACTCTCGTTCGCATGTACTACACCAACAAAACGTCGCCGGACCTAAAGAAATTTGCGTCCTACTTAGAAGGTATTTTCATTAACTGTAATCAGACCGAATTCCTTATTTTTCCGTAAAAGACTAGAATGACAGATTTTCATTCCCTATGTCCACTACCATAAGCTAGGGGGGTGTATTGTGCTGGAGGTGGTGGGGGGGGATTTATTGGGTGGTACAAACGTTCACAAAAAAATATTTACATGAACTACTTTTTTCACAATTCATCACACTGATATGTCTAACGCGCTTCTTAATTTCAATTTTAAGTAGTCAAGCGGTCTCTAATTGGTTTCCATAGCAACCGTAGCTAGATCAAGAAGTCAACATAAACTTATTTTAATGATCAAGCTCCTCTACATTTGTACTTATTTTGCCTTTTTTGTTGTTGATATAGAGAACAAGAGTGTTGTGTTTGTGCGGTACATCTTCCAGAGGAAGGAGCACTCAGTACTCCCAGCGGTCCATGGTAATTCTAAAGGGCGACAGGCAACATCCTACATCAGAACGAAACCTAGCACCTTAGCAAGGGAAAAGGAGGTCGCAAAGCACAAAGGTCTAAAGCGGACTTTCCATCAAGTTAGCGAAGAAATCGGGGGACTAATGAAGGCGAAGGCTGCGAGCGACCTACCTCGTAACCGTCAACAGGCTCTCAACCATGGGAGAGGTAAAGATAAAGCAGCCAAATGCAACAGAATCGATTCCCTCGCCATTCTCCTCGAAGAATGCAAACGGCAGCAAATAGCTATCGGCGAAGAGCCATTCATAAGAGAAGTGACCGGTGCTCCGGAATTTAAGTGTGTCCTCGCTTATGACTGGCAACTGGACGAAATCGGAAAATTCTGTACAGACCCGAATGACTTTTCGGTGTTTACTGCTGATCCCACCTTCAACCTTGGCAGATTAGATGTAACGGTTACAACATACAGGCACCACAAGGTTATATCTCGTCGAGAAAATCATCATCCCATAATGATAGGACCACTGTTGATCAGTCAGACAAAAAGCACTGAAGCGTACAACGATTTCTTTGCAAAGTTGGCCTGTCTTAATCCCAGTATACGACATGTGCTCGCCTTCGGAACAGACGGTGAAAAACCTCTCGTGGATGCTATGAAAACGTCTATGAACTATGGACTTAATTTTAGATGTTTTGGTCACTTTCGCAACAACTGCATAGACAAGCTAAAAACATCGAACGTCCCCGAGCTAGTCCAACAAGAATTCCTCAGTGATTTATTTGGGAATAGGCAGGGCGATGTCTATGAGAAAGGTAAGTGAGAAACATGTTTTTGCCATAGGTTAGGGAGGCCAATTTCCTTATGCTCTTTTTAA
>JANCMA020679523.1:0-18029 GCA_024336925.2 Zoanthus solanderi | reverse complement strand
CAAGTTACGTTTGTCTTGTCGTTGTTTTTTTTTGTTTGAGTTAAAATCACTGAAAACAGTTTTAACAAAGTAACGTTGGAATCGAAGGGAATAAAATACCTTGCTGAGCGAAAACCGAATAAATTCCAAATACCGTTTACGACTTTTTGCGTGGTGTATATTATAAACGACGTATGCAACAAAAAAGGAAAATTAAAGTGAATTCAAATAATTTATATTTTTTATCAAAATCGCAAAAATTACATGTCTCAAAATAAGTGCCACGTACTAAAGGTCGCGATATTTGAAATTTAAAACATGTCCCAAAAACTTTATGGAACAACTTAGTACAAATCAATTATCGATTAAGAGCTGATCTCTGGTAAAATCAATATATACCGTGTTTCGTAAACTTTTAAAAGTCGACACGGGAAGTTAACTTCTATTTTTTTTTTCGCGTAGAAATCTTGGTCCTTTAACTGTACTCCAGCTGAGAATCAGTCGAATCCTTGGCAGAAGATCCTAACTTGTGCTATTCATGCGCATGCGCTGCATGGTGTAGATGACGAGTTAAATATCCGATATAAACCTGTAACATACAGACCACATTTGAAGTTAAAGACCACATTCTGGTTGTTAACAATATCAGGGTTTCTTTCCCGTTGTTTCAGTTTGTTCCCGATCTTATGACTTATGAATTGGGCAGTAACTAAGCAACCCCAATTTTCACGCTAAGCCTGGCTAAGGTTCTTAAGACGCCTTGCGCACAGCATTGGCTGAGAAGTTTTTAGAAGGTCATTTAAGATTACCATGAAAACAAAAAATATCTTGCAGTTTTTAACCGGAGGGCGATAAATAAATATAATTTACTGATAAGATACATATACCTCAGGCCGAACAACGTTTTTACAGTTACTGTAATAACTAGTGATAACAATGTATTATAATAAATAGGTGATAAAGTTAAATATATTTTTATACATAATGTAAACAGATATAAAAAAAACTGATACTAAAATATATTACAAGACCTCATATCTTAATAACTAATTTCTTTTAACCTTAGAGTTAGAGCACATCAACAAATCATAATTTCAAATTTGATGCAGGGAAACATAAGGCCTTCCCAACATATTTTTATGTTTACAGTCGTTTTCGAGAGAAAAAAATAGGGTCGGCTATTTAGTCTTTTGCGTGCATATAATTTACGATATATGTAGCTTTAATTTAACATATATAATGTTTTTCTTTATCGTAAAATTATTCGGCTTAAGAAATAAAACACGTTTTCCGTGCCTTCATAGACTGGTGAAAACCGACTCGAACTTTTGGGAGAATTCGAGAGCAGATCATCAGTCGAGGGTTTTCACCTGCTCGAGAATTCTCACAAACTTTGCCGAGGTTTTCAACAGACTATGAAGGTACGGACAACATGTTTTATTTCTTTTATAAAGTTATTATTTTCATTGTTAACAAAGAGAAAGACGGTTTACGAAGCGCGTACTGTAAATTCTTACAACTCGGAGACAGTCAAACCACATTGCTCACTTCATTTTCGTGTTTCATAGCGCTATGAAAACACACTTGTAGACCAATTCAACTTTTAAAACTGTGTTTGAACTCGACAGGTTTTCATTTGGTATAGTACTTTAATTTAATCTGATTGTATTCTTAATTAAGCGTTACCCTGCATGACAGTTTGCTAAGGTGATAAACGGAATGTGCCATTGATTTGGTAAAAGCTTTTATTTTTTTACAAAAAATAATTAGGTTTCGAGACGTGAAACTGAGCTATCTTTATAATGCATTATTTTAGAAACTGCAAAACTATGGTTCGCAAAACAAGATTGTTTTTCGCAATAGGTTTGTTGCTAGCAATATTGTATGTAGCTGTAAATCTGAAAAGCGATGGACATGTAAAAAAAGTAATCGAACGTGATTTCGTTTTTCGTTTGAAACCTTTTTTCGATCAAAGTGAGTGGAATAGTAACAATGACAAGGCAAGGACAGCACTTAGTGGAAATACTGATTTGGCTGTTTGCCAGTTACCAAAGTTAGATCCCTTTTCACCAATTGTGATGAAACTTGTAAGCGAAACTAAACCATTAGTTTGTACGGAAGCGACATTCACATGGCTTGACAAGGGGCGACTGAATGTGAACGAAACATTATGCAAAGAAAGAAAGGTATCCGAAGTGTACTTTCAAACAATTCTTCGTTATCCAGGTAATTTCATTCTTTATGACATTGTGTTTCAGGTTAAAAAGCTTACTTCCTAAGACCGAAAATAAAAAAACCAAATAGACATTTTACACACAAGTTTGAGTATACCATGTATTTTTAAAAATGTTTTCAAGTGATTAGTATGCAAACTATATGACGAAATTTAAGGCAAAGAGGCTATTTGCAGCAAGCTTAAGAATGGAATTTAGAGAATGAAGAAAATAAAATATGATAAATCTTTATCTTTACGTAACAAAAGCAAGGTTCGGACCATGAAGAGATTCGACATTTCTTCATTAAAACTGATTGTGGAGAAGATCAGTAATTGCGATCCAATCGCTATTGTATTTACGAGAAATGGAACTGTCTTTAATCGAAATTTGAAATCAATTTTTTGGATCATATAGTTATATAGGTTGTGACACTTCACAGTCAGATATTTAACAGTTTTGCAATGCAATTGAGTTTGACCTGTATTCAGTGTTAATTTTAAAAAATGATAAGATTAATTTCTTCCGTGTTTCTGTTACTAGGAGACGATTTTAGAGTAAGATTTGGAAAGAAGCAAACTTTGTGGACTTCAAACGGTAAGCGGTTTTGAGACATTTCAACATTCTTTAAACTTCCTATAATGTTTATTTTGTTTTATTTCTTTATTCAAAAGTGCATCATTTTAAATGAACATCCGCGAAAAAAAGTTTTTGATTTGAGCAACATAGGGATTTTTGACGAATTTTTAGGCACTTTAAACCTTTTTCTGAACTTCTCACCTTTGTAAATGAATCTTCAAAACTCGAATTAGTTATTTTGTGTCGTTATTGTTTTTCATTTAAGCCATAAAACATGTTTTCCGTGCCTTCATACTCATAGCCTGGTGAAAACCGAGAACGTTTGGGAGAATTCGAGAGCAGATCAGTGAAAACCTGAGATGCAGTCAAAGGTTTTCACCTGCTCGAGAATTCTCACAAACAAAGCCGAGTTTTTTTAACAAGCTATGGAGGTACGGAAAACATGTTTTATTTCTTTTATAAAATTATTATTTTCATTGTTAACAAAGAGAAAGACGATATACCAAGCGCGTACTGTAAATCCTCACAACTCGGAGACAATCAACCATATTGCTCACGTCATTTTCGTGCTTCATAGCGCTATAAAAACACACTTGTAGACCAATCAAAACGCACGTACTATCCAAATTATTTTATAAAATCATTTATAAATAATTTGGATAGCAGTGTGCGTTTTGATTGGTGTACAAGTGTGTTTTCATAGCGCTATGAAGCACGAAAATGACGTGAGCGATGATCTCCAAGTTAAGTTTCATGAAAGAAACTAAAGTATACATAGGCGCTTCGTATATCGTCTCTCGTCGAACATTCGCCTCGGTTTCACCAGGCTATGATGGCACGGAGAACATGTTTTAGACCGTTTTACCTTTTGAGTAACTCATGAATACATTGTGATTTTTTGTTGTTCATGAATATTTTTCTTTAATAAACTGGCGACGTAAGTTTTTTCAGCATGGCCTTAACACTGTTTTAACAATTTATAACTTACCGTATGATAAAAAAGTTTCAAATAAAATAATTAATTACTTGTTGAATGTAAAATACAGAACGTCTACGCTTTTCTGGATTGGATCGTCTTCGCATTTAGTTATTACGACATTAAGTTTTCATGTACTTTATATTTACATTTTTTTAATTATTTGTATTAATACTTTTTGATAATTATAGGTTTAAAATGTTATTTTACTCATTTTTTTATTTAAATTTTTCTTATGGTATTAAGTATTACATACAGAGACCTCGTATGATGTTAGTATGCTCAATAAGATTATCATAATTATTACTATAAGAAAGATAGATTGGACAGATAAACAGATAGGCCGGCAGGCAGGATAGATGGATAGACAGAGGGAGGCCATGGATACATGAATGGATGGACGGGCGGGTGGATGGATGGATAGACGGACGGACGAATGTGTCCGTTAATTTAGGCGTTACAATAAGTTTCCCGTACGGGACTTAAAAAAGATAGTTTATTTTTCTCTGAGAAATATTGATTTTTTTTTTCAAATTAGTAATAGTTAACAAGCGTGTTTTCATAGAGCCGTATGAAGCACGAAAATGAAGTGAGCGATATGGTTGTTTCAAAGTTGTGAGAATTTACAATTTCATGAAAAATAAAACTATACAAACACGCTTCCTATATTGTCTTTCTCTTTGTTAAGTCGGAAACTAATAATTTTATAAAAGAAATAAAACATGTTCTCCGTGCCTTCATAGCCTAGTAAAAACATTGACAAAGTGTGTGAGAATTCTCGAGCAGGTGAAAAAGATCGACGCAACTGATCTGCTCTTTTCCAAGCGTTCGCCTCGGTTTTCACCAGGCTATGAATGCACGGAGAACATGTTTTATTTCTTAATTACAGTCTACACACAGTCTATTATGCTCTTCTTTTGTCTGTCAGGCCGCCTGAGTACTCATAAGAAAATTCCGGAGGACTTTGTAATGGTCGTAGTAAATTTAACAGGAAAAAATCCTGAGCACGAGTTCCACCTACAAGCTTTCCCTAAGCCACAAATTTTTACTCGTACTGCCAAGAGAGGAGGACTCCTTGAACCAATTCAGAAAAAGAGGATGAATGTGATGATGGTGATGATAGATTCTGTATCACACGCAAATTTCCTGAGAAAAGCTAATAAAGTTTTTCAGTATATGAAAGAAAAGTTGGGGACCATCGTACTGCAGGGACACACAATTGTTGGTAAGAATTCCAGGGGCGTAAGGAACCCCCAGAACCCCCATCTCATACCTTAATCCTTCACTGTGTCAATCTTTTATATTTCTATAGATATCTGAACAGACATAACTAGAATGCTGCTGAAAAAAATATCAAAACAGCTACTGTACATATGCAGGATGCCTAAATTGTGTGCAATTCTACAATTGGTTTCTAGCGATCTCACTGCGATACTTTTCACTGACCAAGCAGCTTTTGGTGATTTGGAACCCAACCCCCCTCAAATAATTCTTTTACGAAGAATAAGAATTTCTTTCTACCTGGAATCTTAGGTTTGGAGTTTATTTTCAGTTTATAGAATCTAGAATCTAATTGGAGTCTGAGAGACAGTCGAATGAGCCCCAAGTTTAGAAGTTTAATTTGGTGCTCCAAAAACAACGTAGACGGAATCCAGATTGCTCATATCAGTTGTGAATTAGAAAGTATAATTCTAAAACCAAGATCAACGTGGATAGAATCCAGAACATATTTGCTGTTATCCACTTCACTTGTGGTCAAAATCAAGTCAGTTTTAGAACCTGGAATTCAGAATCCAAGATCAAACTAGATGAAATTGAGATATCAGGCTGCTTGTCTCCAGTTCAGTTGTCTTCAGAACCAAACCCTGTAATTTGGATTTCAAGTTTAACCTGCATGGAATCCACTATACAGGCTGGTGTTATCCAGTTCATTTGTCGTTAGAATAAAAAAGATTAGGACCTGGAATTCAGAATCCAAAACAAACCCGGGTAAAATCTAGAACACAGGCAACTGGTATCTACTTCAATCGTCGCAAAACTCCAGAATTTTAGAATCTGGTTTTCCGAATCTTAAATCGAATCCACTTCTGCTACTGGAGATTTTTTAGTAGCTGTTGAAGTACTAGACTTTATTTAGATAGTTAGGCAGTACAGTCCCAACGGGATTTTTAAATTTTATATTCTATTAAGAATGCAAATATGAATTGTATATTCTGGGTGATAAAGAACCTTTATGCATGAGGAAGGGATTGATGCGATTGAGATGTAACAGTTACAGTTTCACATATCTAGTCTGTATTTCATAATTACTTGTACTTGCAGGCGACGGTACTACGCCTCAGGCAGCGGCTTTTCTTACTGGAGCTGCAGAAGTGGACCTTCCGGAAGCGCGACGTGGTTTTCCAAACAGCACTTCCGTCGACAATTGGCCGTTCATCTTCTACGAATTCAAAGATCATGGTTACGCAACGTTGTTTTCGGAAGATGAGTATGACATCGCCACGTTCAACCTAAGGCTATATGGGTTTAGAGATCCTCCAACTGGTGAGTTACGGTACTGATCTATCAATAAATCTATTTCAGGTTAGCGTTATTATTTCTAAATTTTTGACAGTACTAAACGCCTAGATGCGTTTACTTGGGCTACCGGTTATGTGGCACAGAAAGAGTATCTTTGCGTAAGGACCTTGGAAATGCAAACAATTTGTTAAACCCCAAGAAGTGCCATTTAGCCAGAGCTTTGTGCGTCGTGCCTAACTCCCGAAATTCAAGCTAGATGAAAGCGAATGTGGTCTCAAGATGGAAATGGATTGCAGTTGTATCTATCTGCAGAGCTATACACTAAAAATGGTAAATGCGCCTTTATAAACATGCTTTATTCAGATTTGTTGCCTGACATAGGACAGTCGCCTCGCTTTGATGCTTTTAGTGGAATACCTCCGACTGTCAAATACAGGCTTACACTCTTTCGGCCATGTCTGTATATAGGAAACGGAAAAGTAGATTCGACTTACCTGCATAGCTCGAGAAATTACAATTTTTTTAAAATAAGAAATAAGTTTTTGTTTGAAGTGTAAGTGTAACGAATTGTTACGCTTATGTGCATGATATGGGCCTGTCTGACGTAAATAGATATCTGAACAGACATAACTAGAATGTTGCTGAAAAAAATAGCAAAACAGTTACTGTTCATCAGCAGGATAACCTAAAGTGCGTGCAATTCTACAATTGGTTTCGGCTCCATTAAATCCAGGTAACAATCTTCTTTGGCAAATGCTGAACTATTGACATATAGTCTTTTTTTTTTTTTATAAGAACGTCGAATTTTTCGACTGAGGCTGAAGGTTCTTAAATATTTTCGGATATCAGCCTCAAATGTACTTAAACAGGTTCTTAAAATATCTTTACTGATTTTAGACAATATATATAATGCATTACCGTATGTGGTACATTTGTGTATACATTGATTTGTACATGTGCTTTGTACTGTATTAAATTTTAAAATACAGTAGCTGGTACGAAAGAAAACAAGAGATATAACTGTAAGAATTGCGATTTGGTAAATGAAAAAACATGTGATGTAAAATTGTTATCTGCCAACTTTAATCAAGAAGCCCACCGAAAAGCAAAATTTTTAATAACACTGAATGAGTTATTTGCAGTAGGTTATCATCATAAATTAATGTTCTTCACCTTTTCTCAGCCTCAGCATGTTCTTAAATTTTTGGCGATTTTCAGCATCATGTTCTTATAAAAAAGGTTCTTATAAAAAAACAGGGTGTAGCTGAAAATATACTATAACGTTTCTCACTAAAATTGAAGTCTACGCTTGTTCTTATCTTTAGTCTTCTTAAAAATAAAGTTGGTTCTCACTTTTCAGAACTTTTAACATCTTGCTTTGTTTCGAACCCGTAGATCATTATGGACGCTTATTCTGGCTGGCAACAGCAGACAAAACTTTCAACCATTGTCTTAAGAACCACTCTGTGCACGGATTGCAATTCCAGTACATCAAAGAGTTTTATTCTGCTTATCCCGACACTCCGAAGTTCTCCTTAAGTATTCTATCAGACATAACTCACGATGAAGTCGATGATTTGGGGGTTGCCGAGGATGAGATTTTGTCGTTTATCAAAGAGATGGAGCAACTTGGGTATCTGGAAAAGACGATAATGTTGATTTTTGGAGATCATGGTCCACGGTTTAGTCGCTACAGAAGCACAATGCATGGTAAACTCGAGGAACGGCTACCATTTTTTTCCTTTTCTGTTCCAAGCTGGTTTCAAAAAGAACACCCGAAGTTACACGAGAATCTTTTAGCAAACTCAGACATTTTAACTTCTCATTTTGACATCCACGCCACCTTAAAACACATACTCTCATATCCAGAAGCTCCTTCGGATAAAACAGTCGGGCAATCTCTCTTAACACGGCTAAATCAATCCCGGACTTGCGAGGAGATTGGTGTCGAGGCTCATTGGTGTCCTTGCCTTGCATGGACAAATCTAAACGCGTCCACACCTCTAGCTTTGGATCTCGCTAAGAAAGTTGTGGAGTATATTAATAATCTAACATCTACCTCACAAAAGCTGGAGATACTATGTGAACGGCTGAAATTAAAGAATGTAACCTTTCTCTCGTTGTTAACTGGGAGTAAAAAAGTCCAAAGTTTTATTGGTTCTCAAGATATGCACGGGCGGGTTCAAACATTTGATGAAAATGCTCGGCATTCCGATATGCACGTTGAGAAGAAGTTTGAAATTCATTTTGAGACTTCGCCTAACGATGGTTTGTATGAAGCAACTGTAGAGGTTTTTAGTAAAGGGATAAAGATAATTGGGGCAATAAGCAGGGTCAATTCTTATAAGGATCAGCCAAAGTGCGTAGAAGCCTCCCATGTGAACCTTTTAAAGTTCTGTTTTTGTAGAAGCTGAAGGGCCATTTTCACTACACGAAACGTTTGGTACTGCTCGGATAAAAATAGTTCGGGTACCAAGAAAATAGAGTTCTGCATGGTCTTCGTTTACACTTCTCTTTTCATAAATATCAAAGAATTATATTTTATCGTTTTGGTAAAGTTGCCGAGGTCAGAAAATTCAGTCTGCCGATGGACAGCGGAACAATTTCTGCCACCTACGCATGCGCGTCAATGCTTCAATATGGCAGATTTAGCGTTTCTCATGCAAACACCCGAGTCAGTGTTTGTATAGGTAATCGCATGGGGCCGGTTAAAATTAAAGATTAATTTCATGAGTGTTTTCAATTTTTTCCAAAATTGCCCGAGTCGAGGAGCGACGAGGGTAATTTGGAAAAAAACTGAAAACACAAGTGAAATTAATCCCTAATTTTACTTGGAACCATGCAATTACATGTTTATGACATCGAGGGCAAACTTCTTCGCCCGCTTTCTTCTAAACCAATCAGATCAAGACAAGTAGCATTGTATGCAAATCAAGTTTTAATATTCAAATTCATTCAACGGCTTTCAGGCAAGAAAATTTAGCCATGAAAATCTGAGAGAACAAAACATTAAATCTATAATTCCGTTTTCATCAACTTCGGGAAACCTCGAAGCCATTGTTGCCAAAACAACATATTTTGCAAACCAGCGACCAATCAGCGCCAAGTAATTTTACCCTCAATTAAAGAAAAGAGCCCTACCTCGTGAGCCAATCAGCACCGAGTTATTTTGCCCTCTATGTTATAAGAAAAGTAACAGGGACCAGATTAGTTCTCTGGTAGTGAAAATTTGGCCACATACATATGTTAATGTAACAGTGCCTGTTGTCACTGAAGCATCCATCGGTAGACTTGGTTGGCAGAGATGAACAGTGATGATACAGAGGCTGTGAAAATGGAGTCAGTTGATGATGCTGATGAAGCGGAGTCTTATTGAAATATATTAGCCAAACTCCTGATAGCTGTGAGGAGGTTGTTACATTTTATCTTACACTACAATCTTTAGAAGAACAGTGAGGCTCAAAGCCCCTGAAAAATAACAACAAATTAAGAACAATCTGAGGCTGGGTAAATAAAAATAAGTATTAGAAAAAAAAAACTTGAATAACAAAGGCGAAATACTATCTTTACACAAACTGAAATACTGAAGATACTCGGTCTGCCTCCAATCACAATAAAAACAAAACATACAAGAATACCTAAGGTTGTTATAGTTGATTTTCAGGATTTTAGAGTAATATTCTGTATGACAATCAAAAACAAAATAAGAACATTTTGAACCTCTAGTTACTGGGAAAAATAAGAACATTGAGCCTAAGCAAACATGGAACTTAAGGGAATGTAGAATGAGCTCGGTATGGATCTGATCAATACAGCTTGTGATTCAAATGGCTAAGAAAGCGAAGTTGAAGAGGCAAACAATATGTTGAATGTGAACTTGATGAAATACAATAGTAACAAATACTTAATTGATTTAAACATAGTTGGTATTTACCCAGGGGCGGTAGTGGTTGGTGCAGTTGGTAAGATCTCTGCCTTCCAGCCCGGCACAAGGTCCCCGGTTCAATCCTCGGCTTTACTGAGATTCGAATATCTTCTTTTCCGCCTAAGCTAACTCAGCTTTCCATCCTTCCGGGGTAGGTAAATGATTACCAGCGTCTGCTGGGAGCTAACCTGCGATGGATTAATGTCCCATCCAGGGGGAGTCAAAGACTCTCATCCACTTAACCCTACAGAAACCGGAAATAAGCACCGGCTCCGTGAGCCACTAGGCTCGTAAAGGATTTAGCTAGCTAGCATGAGATGAAACAATCGTTTTCTATCATGAAGATCTTTTTCATCACCTTTTACTCTAAAGATAAACTTTATGATCAGAAAAGTTTAGGATTATCTAATAATATTTTTCGCTTTACTTTTTATATCTATCTGATTTTGAAATATAAAGTTATAAAATAATTTGGATAGTACGTGCGTTTCGATTGGCCAACAATAGACCCTTTTCACGCCAGCGTGACTTCGATAAATATTCCTTTTTTAAAAAAACGAAATTCATCATCAAATTTGTCACATTAATAATAGTAAAAATGCAAAGTTTCGATGAGATTGGCCAAAAATTTGTGAAGATGAGAATACTTTAAGCTAAGCATTTTTGCGGAATTTTTGCTAGAAAATGTATGTTTTTAGCACGATAACGACTCACGAAGGGCCTCTAATACCCTCCCACCATACACTTCTTTGTAAAATTGCCTAGATTTGAAAGTTAATTTCTCAGTTGCTAATTCAGGGGCTAATACATAATAAAAATTGGCAGTTTTATTCATTTAGATGTCACAAATTTGATAGTGAATTCCTTTTTCCTATAAATCAAACATTTCGCTGTGTCACGCTAGCGTGAAAAGGGTCTATTGTGTTTTCATTGATTTGCTCTCGAATTCTCTCAAACGTTTGCCTCTGCTTTTAAAAGACTATGAAGGCACGGAAAAATATTTTACTTTTTAAAGGGGCTATGTCACGACGATTTTGTAGTTTTGGGTCAATGTTTCGCTAAAACCGCTACTTAGTGGTTTTACTTATGCACAAAATGTTCCTGATAAACTGCGAGGTGAATATCTAATGAAAGCGCAACCCATAATAAGTTTTTTTTTTTGGTATTTTTTATTGAGATAGCATCAAAACAGATAAAGTTTAGCCTAACGTTTTCAAGTTTCAATCCATTTCTATCCTTGCCATCCGTAACAACAAATGACAGGAAACAGAATAAACGTCATCATATAGTATTAAATAACAATCCTAGAACTTTATTTTTGGAATTCAGTTGAGGGGAAGTCACATTTTGGATTTAAAAAATAATTGCTAAATTATCGTGACATAGCCCCTTTGAATGTAAATAAATCCGAAATGCCGTTGTCCATAGCCCCGTACAAAACTATACAATGCTATATTACAGTACTGTACCTTTTATTGCGTTTCTTTAGGAAAGTTTGTACCAGGATGCCGGCAGTCAATCCTAAAATTAATCCAACTGCAGAAGCAGCCGCAATGATTATGACGTCTCTCGAATCTGCTCTTTGATTTTTCCTATTTCCTGCATTTTTTTCTTCATTGTCTTTTTTATTGTTTTCTTTTATTTTAGTCGCTTTAACAACTGTCAAATATGTAGTAGTTGATGTAGGTCTGTAAAACCTTTTCTTTTCTGTCGGCTGTGTAGATACATTGTAGCTCCAAGAGGAATTAATATGAGTTGTGGCCAAAACTGGAAGAGATGTTGTCTTTTTCGCAGTCATACCAGGAGCCGCTGTTGTTTTGCTTGAGGATTCTGTGAGATACAAGATCAGAATTTCAAGAATAGCTTACTACAAGCAACCATTTTTTCTGTTTATGTCCACGATTGACATAAATAAAATATAAGTTGAGGGAACGTTTTGAGTTCCAAACTTTACACTAAGTGATTTTTTTTATAGTTTACAAAACTGTTTAAATATATACCTAATACAAATTTAAGATTGTTCGAGTCGACAAATATATTGGTTAAATATACTTGTGTGATGCATTTCATTTGTTGTTAAACTTTCAATCCAAAAATTCACGAAATCCTAGCTTATTCTAGATTGTTTCAGAGCACAGACCTGATAGAACAAAAAACAAAAAACTGTAAATTAGCAGATATGAGTCCTAAAAATGTCATTATAATTGTAAATATTTAAAAAGTTAATTGAAATTTTCCTTTTACACACTGGATTTCAGTAAAAATAGAAGATATTTTCATAAAACAGTTTCGTCCATTACGGACCTCTTCAGTTTAAGTTCATATACTTCATGCAATAACTATATTTAGAGTCCTAGGAGTCCGGAGACTTGGTATATGCAGGTTATAGTCTGTATAACAAGGAAAGGATAATGATGGCAGGGGAAAATTTACAGTAAACTGTATGGAAAACATGGACTCATTAATAAGTCCAAAATAACTATAAATATTTGTTATAAAATATATTTATTTAATACTCAAGCTATTCATAATCTGTTAAATGAAGTATTTTTCTAAAACAAATTTCAGCTACTGTGTATATAATGACTCCACAAAACCTTTTCAGCCAGTAGATCATACAATTCAAGGCATACAAGCTTAAATTACAATTGCAAAGTTTTGAACATTATAATTCAAGTAAAGCAGTAATAACTCTAACGAAGTACAATGATTGGTGCCTTATTTCAGATTCCTTAGCTTTTATATCAGTTGCTCATATTTTAGCACATTTTCTTCTGCTTGCAGCACTTCACTTTCTTTTAGAAACTTCTAGTTTTATTTTCTATATTTTGCTTTATTTCATGAAAAGGACTGTATGGATTCCAACAAGGATTGGCGGAAATGTCAGAAGGAGTTAATGGATTTCAAGAAATGTATTCAGCTTCAGCACAATTCGAAACAATAGCCAAGAAGCATTTGGCAAATAGTATGTGTATGTAGGTTGCCAATCTTACATATTTGCTGAAAATTTGACTTCTATTGTGTAGACCAGGTGTTAACCTATCGATCTAAATGTGTTACACTGGATTACTTGATAAAATTAATGTTGAGAATTCTTTGCAATGTATAACACGTCACACTAATAGCTAATAAATAATTCAAATTATGGTTTATTCTCATTTTGTGTGGGCTTTTATGCATTAAAAGAGTGTAATTTTGATTTTCTTAAAAGGCTAAATAGTAGTTCAACTAAACTAAGGTGTGTTCGGGTGTTTCTATTTACATAAAAAAAAACAATGCAATTTTTACAATAACCTTGTCATTTATTAGCTTGTTTGTGCCATGGCAAACTACAAGTCACATAATAATTTATTTCCCCACATGGCCAGGAATTTGACCAACGGCGATTTCAAAAGTTCAAATGTTGAAGTTTCGAATTGATTGATACATTATTTTAACGGATGCGGTCAGTTTCTCGGTTTAATGCCAGACCACAGGCATCCTTGAGGTGGTTTATAATCTTATGTTGGGAGTAATGGATAACTTTAGAATATGTGGGTTATTAGATCAATTTATTATAAGTTAAACAATGTAATACGGCGTATACGTACCACTGCCTAGCTAGCTTAGTTGGTAAGGTGCCAGTCTATCGTGCGGGAGACTAGGGTTCGATTCCCGGCCGACCAACACTCAGGGTCTTGAAATAATTGAGGAGAAGATATTTATGCTGCCTTTGCTCTAAAATCTGCAAATGGTTAGACTTTCGCATCTTGTCGGATAAGGACGTTAAACCGTAGGCCTAATCTCCCAACTCTCTATAGGGGGTGGGGACTTAAAAGAACCCACACACATCTATCACAAAGAGTTGGGTAGTGATCCCGATGTTGTGTGGTCTAGATCTGTCTCTTCAACTGAGAGCATTATTATAATAAAAATTATACTGATAAAAATATTTGTGAGCCACTGTAGCGGACGATCTAAGTCTCTCAACTGTCAACTCTGTACTTGTTTGTAAAGCGCATTTGACTATATTTATATGGATAAATGCACTATATACAAATCTAAGAATTTATTTATTATTTGTAACTTGTACATTTATCTAATAACTGTTACTATCAAAACACCAACGCAGCATCCCATTTCTTCTAACTTTAGAGTGAATAAGAGCTTTTCTTTGAGATCACGCGATGATCCTATTTATAGCTGGTATTGTCTGTCATTGATATCGTAAAACGTACACTTTGGTTTTGCTTCATTCTTTTTAAGATCTTATTTAAAAAGTAGGTCCTCTCCATTGACCATGGCTTAGCCATGCACAACTGCTTGCGAGGACCAAGAGGCCAACAGAAGATCATGATCATCGAATTAATGAAGTTCAGCGAAATTCAACCAATATAAGTGCATCAGTTTTTTACTTCACTTTTCAATAGATTCTTAATTTTTTTTTAACTACTAGCTTTTTGAATACCTGCGATGGATTAGTGTCAGGTATCCAGGTGGGGTCAAAGACTCTTATCTGCTTAACACTATAGAAACCATAGATAAGCGCTGGCTCAATGCATGGGCCACCTGACTCGTAAAGGATTTAGCTTTTAGCTATTTTTTGCAGTACTAATTACAATTAATATATAATATAATATATAATAAATAACGCTCACCTTTTTTAAATTTTATTTGATCTTTAACTAACTAAAAATATTAACTACAAAGCGTTGCATTGTCTTAAATATACAAAGTATGCTATTTTTATACTTTGTTTAAGTTCACATTTAAGATACTCCATTCTGCTTTTTTCATTTACTACAACTTTGGACCAAGTTATTTTATTTTCGAATTATGTTTTACTTTTTTTAATATTTTTGTATTTGTTGCTTTTTGAGCGTTAAGCAAGGGTGCATTTCTGAAAGGAGTTACCCTTCTCTCAGTAATCAATTTCTTTCTGATTCTCAACATTAGTTTTTGAAATATCCGTCAGTCTCAGCTAAAACTCTCGTCAAATTTCAGCACTCATTAAAAATTTTTAGTGATTTTCAGTGATAAATTATAATAATCACCGTCGGAGTTAAATTTTAGTTGATTCTAAATACTGATTGAAAATCCTATTGGTTCTTATTAATCTTATTCAAACTCTCAGTGTGCAACCAATAAGCAGCCTAATGGGGTGAGATAGCTTCAACAGGCAAAAATCTATAAAACACGCTGTTTTTTAAAAATAAGAACAAACTTTATACGAACACCCAGCCTGAGTTTTGCTCAAAAATTAAGAACAAGCTAAGAACAATCACCAGGTTTAAATTTTCATCGGACAAATTAAATTAAGAATATTAATTTAATCAGTTTTGAATGCAGATTGAGATGTACATGTAAATTCATAATAACATTTTTAACCGCTTTTTCATTTTTTAAAAACTTGTAACTGATCGAAAAGCTCCTATGCGTTGCATAATGTATGATACTCATGTATATAATAAAACTGATTTTGTTTGGAATTTGTTCAGTCTTGCAACAATATTATGGTATAACTACTCCACTACGGCAAATTCAGTGCTTTTCGGAAATATCATATCAGGAAATAAATTGCTCTTGTTTTCATTGATAGTATCTGCTCAGTGTTGTGTTTTGTAAGCGTTAAACCCAATAAAATTGCAAAAAAAAAAAAATAGGCAATTTAAGAAAAATTTGAGGCTGAAATCGCCAAAAACTTAAGAACAGCCCAGCCTCAGCCGAAAGTTTTTGGTTCTTATAAAATAAGTGAAATTGTTCTAGAATTCACAGTATTTAAACATCATCATCTACATAGCTATCTTCATGATTTTCGTGATCACTTGGCCAATACCTGCAATACAAAAAAAAAAAAAACAATCAAAGTTAGCTTGGTGCATGGTCTTCAGCTTATCTGAATGCAGTGAATGAATAAGTTAAGATACAAACAAGGTTTAATTGTCGGTACACTTTCATAATATACAAATTCAAATTTTTCTGTTTCATTATTTTCTTTGTCTTCATGGCATTTTTTACGATTTTCCATGGCTTTAAAAGCTGGATTATTTTAAAACATAATTTATTGTTAGGTAACAAATTAATCTGTTATCAAGCTTACTAAACCTAAAAATAGTATGTTTGTTATGTTGGTTGTTGTCTCATTTCATGTCCAGGCATTAGAGTTGACATGGAAACCTCTGATTACATGGAGATTTTTCAAGCCCGGCCTTATAGAGTCAATAAAAAAGATCCTGGTGCTACTGATCGCTGCCTTGTGAGTCCCCATCTCAGCCTAGTGAATCACGTTATCTAAACCACCATAAATCAAATTATTTCTACCCAACAATATTGTCAATTTTTACTTTAAACCAAAATGTTTTTCATGATATCTTTGTTTTAACATTTGAAAGAAACATGTTTAGGAAACTCCAACATTATTTTGATAATTACTTTTAAAATTAACATTTAATTATTTTAGTTAAGATTCTATTCCTATTTGGATTTTTAATTTAGGATAATAATTTAAATAATTAGTGCACAAAAATCTAGGCCTGTATATTGATATTATCATTAGAAATTATTCTTAAAAAGCTCTGGGAGGAATAATGAATCATTAACCTTCTCAAAACTATAGAAATTAAAACAAATTATATACAAAGTTCTCTCACTGGTTGCTGGGTTTCGCTGCTTAATATGTTACATGGTAGATGTATACTGGACCTCGTCCATTGGCAAACTATGACCAAGTATTTGCTTTAAATAAAAGATAAACAGTATGAATAACAGAGAAAGCCTATGTTGTTTCTCTTATTAACTTATTGACCGTATAAAGCGGGCATGGTTGGTGCAGTTGTAAGATCTCTGCTTTCTGATCACAAGGTCCGCAATTCGATCCTGGCTCTGCCGAGACTTGAATGTTTGAGTGACCTAGCTTCTTTTCCGCCTAAGCTAACTCAGCTTTCCATCCTTCCGGGGTAGGTAAGTGAGTACCAGCATCTGCTGGGAGCTAACCTGCAATGGATTAGTGTCCCGTCCAGGGGGAGTCAAAGACTCTCATCGGCTTAAGTAACACTACAGAAGCCGGAGATAAGCACCGGCTCCATGGGCCATTACACTCGTAAAAGATTTAGCTAGCATAAAAATTATAACAGTAGTCACAACCCTCAAACATAATCGGGATTAGCTACCAATTTGTTTATCATGACCACTGTTTCCTATACCTGATCTTGTAGATTTATACCAGAACATTTTTATACCTGATCCCATATACCACAACAACCAACATTTAGACCTGATCCCGTATATTTATAACATGACGACCAGTATTTATGCCTGATCCCATATATTTATAACAGGACGACCAATATTTTTGCCTGATCCCTTATATTTACACCATGATGACCAATATTTTTGCCTGATCCCGTATATGTATATATACCATGACCACCTGATCTCGTATTACACATAAACCCTTATCTGGGCTTTCCTTCTCACCACCAGATTAAACACCAAATCAGCACAGCCTCAACTCTCCCATATTCTGAGCCACTAATCTTCCCAACACTCACAAATGAAACACAGCATATAAAACTAACCAGAATAACGAGGACCTAAAAGCTGATGGTTATCCTCCAATACTTCAAACAAGAAGACTCTCCCATCTTATTTCTCTAAACCCAAAGAAATGCAGTCTTTATTTTTTTAAACGGGCCACTCAAGCGGATATTTGTGCCCTGACGCCTCTTGTTTTCCTGACCCCTCTTGTTCTCCTGACCTCTCTTGTTCTCCTGATCCCTCTTGTTCTCCTGACCCCTCTTGTTCTCCTGACCCCTCTTGTTATCCTGACCCCTCTTGTTTTCCTGACCCCTCTTGGTTT
>JANCMA020679421.1:0-11294 GCA_024336925.2 Zoanthus solanderi | reverse complement strand
TATCTTTTTCTTGATCGCCGATGAGAGTGACAGTTTCTATCGCAATCACTCCATGATCCCCAGCTACCCCAGTAGCCGTAATCTGTAAAGGTGAAGAAAAAAACGACAACTCTTATATATACATATACATCATGAAGCCGCTGTCAGTCCCAAACTGTCAGAGTGAACAACATGTTCAATGTACATGTTAAAAATCATCCGAACCTGCATGCTGAAAAAGAACAATTGGTACTGCAGATCGGATACTCTCTATCAAAATTTAATACAGATAGACAAGATCTTTCAAAATGAAAACTTATACTGTTACCACTAAAATATGAGCGCTGAAATTATCAAAACAAAGAATATATATATTATCTGCACCAATTTGGTACTTATTTTATGACGCTCTTAAAAATTTACAAGCAGAACAATTTTCAGTTCAGATGAAAGACAAAGCAGAACAAAAATACAGAGAAAGGACGAAGTTTCCTTGAAGTATTGTTTAACTTGTTTAGCGAAACACTAACATATACATGGCGAAAGACAAAGACTTTATTTACTTTGGTTTCATTTTGTCAATTTTCCTTAGCGATTCCCATTCAAGCAATAATATGGCTAGAACTTATTGTTTTAGGCCCAGCTTGGAGCACGAGTACTGCAACAGTGCCAAATGCTTAAAATGATACTGTTCCTATCTCTATAGCAAAAGTAACTTTGTGTCTTTGTGAATCATATTATATTAATTTCAATTTTTAAGACGCGAGCAGTAACATGACAAAAACTTACTGTTACAAGTCCCGACATAGCTACAATCTTTGTATCCATAATCTTCTTTACCACCATTGCACGGAATGTTTTTGTATGGTCCAGTTATACCCTTCTTATAATCACAATATCGTGTTCTACGTTGTCTAGGAGAGTTGCAGCTTCTATCGCAAGTACTCCATTGTCCCCAGTTACCCCAGTAACCGTGATCTGTAAAAGTGTAGAAATAAAAAGAGAATTCTTGCATTCACAGTATAAACCATTGTCAACTCCATCGTGGGTTTTAAAGTAAATCGCTTAAATTTTGCAAGAAAAGTTGATAGATCATGCAAAGCTGAAAGTTTTATACCTTAATTTTAAACGGAGTATATAATACTTTTCTGATTTTTTTCTGTTGTTTTAGTATCTGCTTTGGATAAATATCATTTAGTTTTTGTGTTTTCATTATTGACTGTTGCATGTAAAGTTTTTTTTGCCTTTAAGTTTTGCTCTTGTTTGTATTATTTTCTGACCCTCAGGTGACCTGACTATGTTGTCGGGATGGCATGCACCGAAACTTTGTCTCTTGGTTCAATTCGTTTTCGTGATTAATTGTCTGCCAAAAATTTTTTTATCAGAATTTTGAAGAATCTTTAGTTTAACTAGGTGAAAAAGAAAACAAAAAGCTAAGGTTGAAGGGATAGGCAAAGGTTCACTTGAGCTAAATATCGTTTAAGTTTTTGTCATGGATTCGTCTTCATTTAAATTGTGAAAAGGCCAAAGTTCAACTTAGGGAATGCACTTACTATGACGAAAAAACATTAGCTTGTAGTAAGTTAATTGCTTGTTCTTGTTCCTATTATTCACAACCAAAAAAGTGATTTTGCGAATTTTTTACTAGTTTGAGTTCTTATAATACGCAAGTACAAATATAAAAACAAAAACTTACTGTCACAAGTTCCGACATAGTTACAATCCTTGTACGCGTAATCGTCTTTTCCGCCATTACACATAATCTTTCGGTGATAACTATTGTAATGCTTAAATTCACAATTTCTTTTTCTTGATCGCCGATGAGAATGACAGTTTTTATCGCAATCACTCCATGATCCCCAGCTACCCCAGTATCCGTAATCTGTAAAGGTGGAGAAAAAACAGCATCTCTAATCACATAAGCAATAAAAAGTGTCGTCCATTACGAACAGCAAAATATCCGACTGGACAACTTTCATAAATTGTTAATGTTCATATCTCTAAAAACCGATATTTAACTTTGGGAATCTTTTGTTGGTTGGAATATTTAGGACGCTATGGAATAAATCTCACAAAATACTTACTGTCACAAATGCCGACATAGCTACAATCCTTGTATCCATAATCTTCTTTACCACCTTTGCAGGGAATGTTTTTGTACGGTCCAGTTATACCCTTCTTATAATCACAATATCGTGTTCTACGTTGTCTAGGAGAGTGACAGCTTCTATCGCAAGTACTCCATTGTCCCCAGTCACCCCAGTAACCGTAATCTGTAAAAGTGTAGAAAACAACAATTCTTACATGCACAGTATTAACCGCTTCAGCGTTTTGCTGAACTGAGCAAACCACAAAAAATGTTTTGGCAAAAAACATGAAATTTATCAATTTCAAACTACGTCAATCTTTTAGCAAAATCAAACTAAACATAATCATGACTGAAAACCAAAAAATATCAATGATTTTTGTTGGAGGCGATATAGTTAAGTTGTACTTGTGTATTTTAGAGCAAAAAATGACTAAATTTCCTGGCATGCCAGTATTTATATATACATACATGAAGAGTGAGTTAATCACGAAACATTCTTGTCAGGATGAAAATGTAGTCTTTTTGATTTTTCCTCATCCTTGAATATTCAATGTGTTACGGTTACCACCATAATGTCACTATAGCAACTCGTGAACTTAGGCACTCATATTATATAATATGAGTAAAAAATCCAAACGCCAAGGCCAACGGTAATAAAGTGAGCCAACAGGATGCAAGGATTCACAGTACGCAACGTCCAGTATATATAAAATGATAAAAAACTTAATTAAACAAAAATAGTGGACAGAACAAACAACTGATGGTTTGGATAAAATACATTTATTAAAAATAAGAACGTTTCAGCAGTTTCGCCGAACATGTTCGATATTGCCAAGTGTTCTTGATCACTTCGACGAACAACCCAATGGTTCACTAACCATGGCACAAGTATTAAAACTACAATCCAGCAACTCGTAGCCGAATTTGATTAACTCGTCATGACGGATCACAGCCAAATTAAGATAGTGGTATAATTGTAAATTTTTACTAATCAAATTTCGCCCAACGCAAGCAATAATATGAAAAAAAAAACTTACTGTCACAAGTCCCGACATAGTTACAATCCTTGTATCCAACATCTTTTTTACCACCATTGCACATAACCCTTCTGTGATGAGACTTGTAGTGCTTAAAATCACAATATCTTGTTCTTGATCGTCGATGAGAGTGACAGTTTTTATCGCAGTCACTCCATGATCCCCAACTACCCCAGTAACCGTAATCTATTAAAGTGTAGAAAAAGACGAAAACCTTTACATAAACAGTAAAAGGGGTTTTCTATACATCACAAACAGCGGTATTTGATAAAGCTGTGCTCGTTATTTTCTGATTAGCGAAACGTAGATCCATGAACAGGGTGTGCCAGTTGATACTGCAGGATGAATACTCATATGGAAACTAAATGCAAATAAACTAGAATTTTTAAACAAAAATTGCAATTAGCATCGCTAAAGAAAAACTAATGGTATCCAAATTAAGAATACTTTTAAAATTAAAATCAAAACAGCAAACTGCAGTGTAACTATGGGAAAGCTTGGGTTTAGAACCGTCAAATTGTTACTTCTAATTTTAAATTAGGTTTCTGGTTCACTTTTCTAGTAGCTTCATCTTAGAGTGAACTTCCTGCAACAAACCACCAAGTTTTAATAAGATTTATAAACTGTCATTGTTCCCATCATAAACTATCTAAAAACTTGATTTTGGAAAATTCTATCATTTTAAATTTTTACAACTCGAGCAATAACATAAGAAAAACTTACTGTCACAAATGCCGACATAGCTACAATCCTTGTATCCATAATCTTCTTTACCACCATTGCACGGAATGTTTTTGTACGGTCCAGTTATACCCTTCTTATAATCACAGTATCGTGTTCTACGTTGTCTGGGAGAATGACAGCTTCTATCGCAAGTACTCCATTGTCCCCAGTTACCCCAGTAACCGTGATCTGTAAAAGTTCAGAGATAGCGACTGTAGATGGTTTTCACTTAATTAAGGCATGATTTGTTTTACAGAGGTTCACCTAAAGTAAAATTATTATTTTTCGAAAGAGGTCTGAAAATTCCGTAACTTGACTTAGTTTTAGCCAGAAAAGGTAATTTTCAACTGAAATATAAGCCACTGAATATGCATTGTGTGTCAGTAAATTGTATGATGTCGCCATATTGGTGGACCTTGGTTAATTTACCAGGTTTTACAAAAGCAGACAATTACCAAAATATTGGCCAAAACGTCATTGATCAACATATATATTCAATGATTTTCTATTTAATATCATTAGAAGGTGGAAACAATGAAATAATGCACTAATTTGACTTTTCAAATTACGTGACTGGTGTTGCATGACTCAATCACTTTACCGATATCAACGGAAAACCTGCTTCACACTAGCGAAGTAATCGCAAGCGCAAGCGAAAGAAAAAAAATGTTTGTTTTTTTGTTCTTGTCTTGCGATTGCGATTGCCCTTGTGTCAGAAATCTTTTAGTGTGAAGCGACAAAACGTAAGCGCAATCGCAAACACAAGACAAACACAAGAAAAACAAAATTTTACCTTTTCCTTGCGCATGCGTACCCACCTTGCGCTTGTGCTTACGTTGCTACTGTGAAGCAGCCTGAACACGTGAAAGAAGACAATGAAATTTTGTGTGAAAACTTGTTCGGGTTGCCCATAAAACGTAAGAAAAATATATGCAACTGCGTAAAGGTCATAGTTTTGAAGTAGGCATTTTGATGACATCCCATGCAAACCATCCTCCAAGGAGCATTACATAGCAGCCCAGTACAGTGAATCGTCAGACAAGATTCTGAAGCAAAATTTTTACTAATCTACCAAAGCTGATAACTTACTGTTACAAATGCCGACATAGCTACAATCCTTGTATCCATAATCTTCTTTGCCACCTTTACAGGGAATGTTTTTGTACGGTCCAGTTATACCCTTCTTGTAATCACAATATCGTGTTCTACGTTGTCTAGGAGAGTGACAGCTTCTGTCGCAAGTACTCCAGTGTCCCCAGTTACCCCAGTAACCGTGATCTGTAAAAGTGTAGAAAAACAAAAGCTTTGTGTCTTGGTGTATATTTACCACTATTCACCTCCCCTTTGGGGAGTAGTTGTTAATGATCATTTTGTTGTGATTTAGCTTTACAAATCTAAGCAGATTATATTTGATGCAAAGTAGTTTTGTTACATTTAGTATTGCTTTTGTTTCATTTGCTCAAATCGAAAGATTTTTCTCAAAAGTTACTATCTTGTAACCAATTTCATAACTTGTCGTTGTTTCCATCATAAAAAAAGTGTTGTTCTGAAAGTTTTATTGTTTAGAGATTTTAATGCTTTAACTGAATGACATGATGAATAGTTGCAAAAGGTTTCATTTTATGTCTTCTCAGATAATGACGTTTAACCTTTATATAGCTTTCAAAGAATTTTGCTTTTATCATCTATCATTTGAAAGGACTCCGTCCACCTTTTTACTATTATCATCATCATCATTATTATTATTATTAATTTTATTAATTTCATTTAATAACAATAATAATATCATGACAAGAACTTACTGTCACAAATGCCGACATAGCTACAATCCCTGTACCCATAATCTTCTTTACCACCTTTGCACGGAATGTTTTTGTATTTTCCAGTTATACCCTTCTTATAATCACAATATCGTGTTCTACGTTGCTTGTGAGAGTGGCAGTTTCTATCGCAGTCACTCCATTTTCCCCAGTTACCCCAGTAACCATAATCTGTAAAAGTGTAGAAAAACAACAATTCTTAAATCCACAGCATTAACCGGCCCAGCTTTTTGCTAAACTAAGCAAATAATAAAAGATGTTTTGGCAAAAACAGAGAGCTTTTAATTTTCGACAAATAAGGGATTTCTTCTCATACTACGTCAATCATTGTACAATAATCTGCTTGACTTATCAATTGGTTCGATTATGAATAACCGTTAAAAATCGAAATGTTTCCTTCACAAGAAAAATTAAGTTGTACTATAGTTTTTCTGTAATTTTTTTTTTATAGCGAAGGATCTTTTTCTAAATGACCTCGCATCTATATCTGTCTTAATTACGTTAAAGCCATATTGAAAAACACGGAAACTATTCACAGTCTACTCCGACTAAAAACACAATATTCTATGTGCATGTGAAAAACTCAAAAGGACTTGGACAGAAACAATAGGTGAACAAAGAGAGATAAAAAAACTTTTATCAGAACTATATTCAAATATGCTACATGCAGTTAATTAAATAAGTCAGAGCAAAATCTGAAATTATCAGTTACCGCAAGGTGAAAAAATGACCCAACTTAGCAAACTTTAACTTATAATTTATGCATTTGTTTCAAATTTGCAAGTAAATTATAAAAATCTTAGCTAAGAGATTAACTTACTGTCACAAACCCCAACGTATTTACAATCCTTGTATCCGTAATCTTCTTTGCCGCCATTACACATAACCTTTCGGTGATAACTATTGTAATGCTTAAATTCACAATATCTTTTTCTTGATCGCCGATGAGAGTGACAGTTTCTATCGCAATCACTCCATGATCCCCAGCTACCCCAGTAGCCATAATCTGTAAAGGTAGAGAAAAAAAAACTTTTACATTAACAATACGCCTAGACAAAAGGAACAATGAATGGATGGCTGATGCCTCGCGTGAATATTAAGTTGTCAGTGAACCAATACGAATTTGAGTTCGGATCAAGTCATCAACTGCAACCGCGGAAAGCTGTTTTCGTCCTTTTTTGGACTCATCAGTACGGTGTAGCGGCAAGAGAGGATTAAGTAACAGAATAACTTCTCCATACAGTCCTTCATCCTAGAATTGTCCTTTTTAAGTTATTTTTGAACATAGTATCTAGTTCCTCAGCGAATGTTAATCGCTCGTTTATGGATACTTTCGTGGATCAGACGTAGAGCAATATTTGAGTTCGTTGACAGAACTTATAGAAGGACTTCGCTGTACATTTCCCTCTATTTCATCTCAGGTCATTTTGTGAAAAGTCGGCGTAACGTAAGAGTAACATCCGAGTAAGAGCTGGGTACCAAGTCTAAAAATAACTTAAGAAGGTAACCTAGGAATAAGACCCGTATGGAGGATTCACTCTCTTACTCTTTATCCTCTCTTGGTAGCTAGCGGGCAGAGAATAAACCGCCGGCCCACGAGCCAGTTGCTTATTCTTGCTCAACGGTGAAGCTTGATACTGATAAAAGAATAAACTAGATTTTCTAAAAGAAAAAAAATAATAATAACATCCGAATTAGAAGACAATTTAGCACTAGTCTATAATTTTCTTTTTCAAATTAAACAAATTTCAATATAAATAAAAGAACAAACCATATGAGAAGAGGGAAGGATACGGAGCTAAGAATCGTACACATTTTAAATGTTAGTAGGGATTCTGATTCTCTTTTATTATAGTCTCAGCTAAGGGAAAAAACTTACTGTTACAAAATACCTGCTTAAACAAATTTAAAATTTTCGCTGTTGCCATCAATAGAAAAGATATGTTTTAGGGAATCTCCTCTAGATTACATTTTTTTAGGTGTAAGCAATATCATGACAAAAACTTACTGTCACAAGTGCCGATATAGCTACAGTCCTTGTATCCATAATCTTCTTTACCACCTTTGCACGGAATGTTTTTGTATGGTCCAGTTAAACCTTTCTTATATTCACAATATCGTGTTCTACGTTGTCTAGGAGAGTGGCAGCTTCTATCGCAAGTACTCCATCGTCCCCAGTTACCCCAGTAACCGTAATCTGTAAAAGTGTAGAAAACAACATTTCTTACATGCACAGTTTATAAACCGCTGTCCACTTCAACACTGGTTCAGATTAAATCGTTAGAACTTTTAAAGCTCAGATTTGAGAAAATAAAAAAGACTGTTGACCAAAATCGAGGAATCTATATTCATACCACACATGTACGTATGAATTCACTTTTTTTACTTAAATGAGAATATTAAAAAAAAATCATGCTGCAAAGTGCATCGGTTCTGTTACATAAAATATTATTTTGAGTTCTTAGTACACAAGTAATCGCATTACAAGAACTTACTGTCACAAGTCCCGACATATTTGCAAGGCTTGTATCCATAATTTTCTTTACCGCCATTGCACATAACATTGTTGTATGGTCCAGTTACACCCTTTTTGAATTCACAATATCGTGTTCTACGTTGTCTCGGAGAGTTGCAGCTTCTGTCACATTTACTCCACTGTCCCCATTTACCCCAATAACCGTAATCTGTAAAAGTGAAGAAAAACAACATTTCCGTTTGCGCATGTACTGTACAAATTGTTTTCTGCTCGAACACTGGTTTTAGATTAAATCTTAGGAATTTCGATGTTAAATTTCAGCTAGCAAAAAGGTTAGCAACCTAAGTTAAAGAGTTTTAGAATTGAAATACAAATTTTTTCCTTCCATAAAAGAAATAAAATAAGTCTTCTGTGAGAAGACTTGTAATCCTTAAATTCACAAAGCCTAATTCTTTATCGCCGATGAGAGTGACAGTAACTCCATGATCCCCAGTTTCCCAAGTAATCGCAGTCTGTAAAGTTGTAGCAAAAACCTTTTACATGTATCATCAGTTAAAAACGTTGTCCATCACAAACCACGGAAGTCTAACTGTGAGCATTCTAGGAAAGTCTGCATGTTGTTTTTTGATTAGAAAGTGCTGCTCTATAAGGATTTAAAAAATTATTACTACTTTGTCGGGCATTGTGGCGCATTTGTTGGGCTAAAATGGAGAATATGGTACGCTAAAATACATTATATCTCGCCCAAATCTTTCTTAATTGTTCAGACTGTTTTGTTTCAGTTTTTATTTTCTCGTTACCCTCCAAAGTGATAATTATAATAATAATAAAGTTTATATTCTGGCCCTTTTAAGAGCTCATTTTAACTCGATCCGGGCCAAGAAGAGTTAGAGTCAACCCCGAAACATATTTATTGCCCACGAACACAAATTCTATTGTTAAACTATTCGTATTTGGAGAAAAGACACTGGGTACGGTATGATGGACACTCGTAACAAAACTAAATCGCGATCGCTAAAGATTCTACTTTTTCGAGCAAAAACTAAAATTTTTACTGCTAAAAACATTTATAACTTCTGAATTTTATGGCCGGGCAATTCAGTACATATCCTGTGTCCCGGTTTGTTTCATTTCAAGCTTAAATATTTATATTTTAGGCAAAAGACAAAACAGAAAAATGCCGAGGAAGAAAGAAGGATATGTTACTGAAAAGTCGAAAAAGGGTTACTTTTCATAAAGGACTTAAAAATCATTTTATTGTAAGGCTTTTATTAAGGAAAAAAATTGCTAGGAGAAATCACTAGCTTTGTAACTTTGTTTGAAAATTTAGTACGCAAGCAACAAATTATTAATTAGACAAAAACATATTATCACAAGTCCCATCAATACAAAACACAATCTCAATTAGATTAAATTTTTAATACGTGCAAACAATATTATGATAAAAACTTACTGTCACAAGTCCCGACATAGCTACAATCCTTGTATCCATAATCTTCTTTACCACCTTTGCACGGAATATTTTTGTATGGTCCAGTTATACCCTTCTTATAATCACAGTATCGTGTTCTACGTTGTCTAGGAGAGTGGCAGCTTCTATCGCAACTACTCCAACTTCCCCAGTTACCCCAGTAACCGTAATCTGTAAAAGTGTAGAAAAACAAAAGCTCTTATATTCACAGCATTAGCATTTGTCAACAACACTGGTTTCATAGTAAATCACTAAAGTTTTTAAAGTTAATTTTTTTAGAAAATGTCTTCTCAGATAATGACGTTTAACCTTTAGCTTTCAAAGAATTTTGCTTTTATCATCTATCATTTGAAAGGACTCCGTCCACCTTACTAATATTATTATCATGATTATTATTATTATTATTGTTATTTTCTTATTCTCATACCAATAATAATACTATGACAAGAACTTACTGTCACAGATCCCGATATAGCTATATACAAACCTTGTTAAAACAACTTTCAATTTACTTAAAAGAACAATCGCAATAATATAGAGCGAGGAAGAGGAGAGGTTGTCAAGCTTAAAGTGTTAATAGAGATTTTAATTCCTTTTGATGGTAATTTTAGCTATGGGAAAGAACTTACTGTGCCAAGCAACCAACTTCATCAAACTTATTAATTGTCGTTGTTCCCATCAATACAAAAACATGATTTTGGGAATCTTTTTTTAAACATTATAACTTTTAATACGTGAAAGCAATATCATGACTAAAACTTACTGTCACAAATGCCGACATAGCTACAATCCTTGTACCCATAATCTTCTTTACCACCTTTGCACGGAATGTTTTTGTACGGTCCAGTTATACCCTTCTTATAATCACAATATCGTGTTCTGCGTTGTCTGGGAGAGTGACAACTTCTATCGCAAGTACTCCAATGCCCCCAGTTACCCCAGTAACCGTGATCTGTAAAAGTTCAGAAAAACAAAAGTTCTTACATGCATAGTATTAACGGTGATCAACACTGGTTTAATAGTAAATCCCTAAAGTTTTTAAAGTTAATTTTGTTTAGAAAAAGGTGATCGACCAAAGCTGAAGAGTTTTAGTCCTGAATTATAAAATGTTTACTTAACTAAACTTTTTTTATATGAAATTGATACTAAAAAATAATCTCGGCATAAATCACCAATTCTATCATAACGACAAACTCGCCACTTCTCCTGGACCTACGCGTCATTTTCCATACAATCGCAATAATCAATATTTACTAAATAGATATCTCAACAGACATAGCTTTAATGCCGCTGAAAAAAATAGTAAAACAGTTACTGTTCATCAGCAGGATACCTAAATTATAGTGATTTATAATTATTCTATAATTCAAGACAACCGATATCCGCTTTTTGGCGCGCACTTTGATAGGCTCCCGTAACTCAAGATATTGGCCAATTTTGAGGCGGAAATGAAAACGAAAGGAAGCGCTCGTGCTAAAAATAGAAAAAAGGTTTACATTGCATTGTTTCTTTGAAAATAAAGTGTATTTTTATATTATTATTCTGGTAAATACTAGAACAACTATCTCCCTCAGGTTCATTGCTTAGCGCATTAGCACATTTCCAAACACCTTGAATTACGCCAAAAATACTCCGCTGCGCGTCGTATTTTCAACTCTCTTCTCAGTGTTTGGAAATATGATGAAACACTGTCTCTCGT
>JANCMA020679316.1:0-18031 GCA_024336925.2 Zoanthus solanderi | reverse complement strand
ACTGAAGATTAAAAGTCAAATTCTCTCAAATTTGTTCAATGAAAAGTATGGACTCAGGTTGGGAGAATTTAAAAATACAACTGGCACTGAAAGGGTTAAGAATGCATGCTCTCGGTAAATCAGACAGATCATCTGTATTTTTGGTCATCATTTGTTTTAGAGAAGTAATCAAAACAGAAATATGTCAACATTCTTCAACGCACATTTTTATGACGTATGATGAGCGTGTTTTAAACACAAAACTGCATCGGTCCCAAGCTTCAGGTGTGCACCCAATGCGGGTTTCTCATGGGTGTATTTTGCCCGAAGGCGCGAGTTTCTAGGGTGGACCGGGACCGTGCAACCTAGGAAAAATGCTCTACGTTTGGCACACTTTGGCTTGTGATTGCCTAACGAACAAAGAGAAAGAGAGTCTTCATAATTTAGATAACAGAAATATAAATAAAAACTAAGACAAACAAACATATCTTTTGGTAACTTTTGTGTTTAGCAGCGTTCTGAGAACTAATGGCACATCGTAGCACTCATTTTTATAATTTGAAAACTTCATTTAAAAATGAAAATTAGAAACATTGCATTTGGGTTTTTTTTTCTACAGGCCGATAGTCAGTGGGTTTTTATGTTCAAATGCGGGTCCGATCGACAAGGTGAGGGTCACTTGGGACCTTTGATTGATTAAATATTTAAATTTAACAAAGAAAGTATGGCTCATTACCGATTAAGCCACCCAGCTATTTTGAACGTTATCGAAATTCGATGTCTTCCTAGACACTGCACCAATAAACTCGATCGAATGTTTCGTAACTTGTTCTTATAACATTTTATTTTCAATTTTTTACTCAAATCTTAATTGTGCAAGTTTGTTCGCTACCCAAAGTTGTATGCTATAATGAAGCAATAATCCGCCAGTTAACTAACTGGTTTGATTATCTCTACTTTGTTAACCTTTTTTCAAGTGTTTAAAGAAACGACGAATGTACGGCGGTATTGCAGTGCACGACTCACTCACCCCTTTACAGAACTCTTCAAGGTCGTGCCCACAAACCCGATCCATTTTTACTATATCGTCGATACCTACAAAATACAAGCAAAACCCAAGTAGTTGAATTTTAGGACACAAACAAAAGGCGTCCTAGCTCCATGTACAAACACTAATTCTTGGTTTTCACACAATCCCAAGAGACCCAAAAGACAATAGACATGGCGGCCATGTTGGTGTTCCAAACAAAAGAAACAATCAAAATTATTTTGTTAAGATTTGCCACCATGACGTCAGACCTGTGAAAACCGGCAATGTTACGGTCAGTCTTGCATGGTGCCTGGGATGTAGTAACAAACTGATTGTTAAATCAAAGAAATGTAGTTCATTCGCGAGCTGGAACTTACTCTCAACCTCTTATTTAGGATTCAGTAGAATGATAAATTAGTAACTTGAATGTTTAAAGACATGATACAACATTTACATTAGTATTGAAAATGGCGTTAAGATGAACCGAGACATCGACTCATAGAGCGTTTTCACAGACGTCATGCATGGCAGCCATGTTGGTGTACTCTGGAAAAGAAGAATTTTGATGGTTTCTTTTGTTTCGGAAGAAACATGGCCGCCATTTCGATTGTCTTTTGTGTCTTTTGGGATTGTGTGAAAACGCTCTATAGCCCTAGCTTTTTCCTATATATACTTTAATAAAAGCACTGATTAAAACCCATTTAGTGTGATAATAAAGCCTGGGATTTTTTTTATCGGTTTAAAATCCTCGATAACCGGCCAGTTTTGGTGCTGGCAAACTTACCCAATACTTTTCCGACTTATGAAAACACTGCTCGTCTTTCAACCCCATCATCTGTGATAATTGAAGACAGGAAAATAGATATGGTTTCTGTTTTCCTGGGCCCAGTTGTTCAAAAGCCAATTAGCCGGGCGCCCTAATCCAGGGTTGAATTTTGTTCCATGGTTTTGTTTCCAACCTTACAGAGACGGCATTGATCCGGAAATCTTTGATTAACAAGTTTTTTCCTTGGAAAATCTTAACAGGATTTTTTAAGAACCGTAATCCTTTCCTTAGAGAAGCAATTGCTGCTGTAATTTTTATTCAACTGAGGGTTAAACCCACCTTTGAACAACCCAGCCCTGAGGAATTTCTTTGAGCTTTCAATTCAAGGGTCTGAGGCGAGAACGGGAGACTGGGGCGGGGGAAAGGAAACGAATCTTGAAATTGCACATTGTTTGTTTGAGAACAGCCCTCCGATGGAAAGATGCTTCAAATGGGATTAGCTTATGCTTATTTAGTCCCCTCATTTCATTTCACACTCCCCACCCACCCCCGGTGGGTCGAATGTACTTACCGTACTCCTTGAACTCGATGCAAGTTTTCCCAATTTGCTTGACGAGTTTGACTTGGCAGGTCGCAAAAAAGATAGCGAGGAAGATTACAGGAAATAGCAGCAACGGAGCAAGAATCGTCCACAACAGCCACATAAGGGCGTGCCAGCCTAACACCTGACAGAGAGAACAACAATAGATGTTATATATAATATTATAAAATAATTTGGATAATACGCGCGTTTTGATTGGTCAATAAGTGTGTTTTAATAGCGCTATGAAGCACAAAAATGATGTAAGCAATACGATCGGCTATCTCCAAGTTGTAAGAATAGACAGTTTCATGAAAGAAATAAAATTATTGTACATCAGGCGCGCTTCGTAAATCGTCTCGATCTCTCTTTGTTAATTCAAAAAATAATAATTTTATAAGAGAAATAAAACATGTTCTCCGTGTCTTCATAACCTGGTAAAAATCGCGGCAAAATTTGCGAGAATTCTCGAGCAGGCGAAAACCCTTGACTGCGTTTCTAGTTTTCACTGAACTGCTCTTGAACTCTCCCACACGTTCGTGGCTTGACCGACTGGCCCGGAGGACTAAAGAGGTTAAAGTTCTTGAGTTGACTTTAGTTGCTTGCTACCCTAATTCCGTAAGGTATTTTAATGTATGCACTGTTTTTTAATCAGCAGCAAGGAATGAAATTTGCTGTGAGATAGCAGGAAGTGCCATCTCAGAGCGTTTAAAAATCCAAGTAAATTTTTCTTGGTGAGCTTGCTCCCAGATCTCCCTAGAGCTTAGCTTATTTGAAATATCTCTTCTGTTACTTTTCCTATACTCCTGCTAATGATAATCTTAATGAAAACCCTGACTCCAAACTGTAGCGTCTACACGAGCAGTTTTTATGTGACAAGTTTTATTTATTTGCCAGTGTACGCCCGTCTACACGAGCAATCTTTATTTGAAAACAAAAGATTGGAAACTGGGATCTATGGATGACATAAAAAAAAATTGCCAATTTTATGTGTTGTCTCGTCTACACGGACAATTTTCTGCATGTGACAATTTTTATTTGCCACATAAAAACATGGCAGGTTTTCAGCTACTATAATTGTCATACAAAAATTGGTCAATTTTGTTCATCTACACGAGCAAATAAAAATTGTCACATAAAAATTACTCTTGTCGACGGGGCTTTAACAATGTATTTAGTTTATTTTCTTCAGAATTTATCTAATAAAAAACGAGATATAAACAGCTATTGCTCTAACTTTAGTTTTTATTCAACAAATACTAAATCAAAGAAAGACTGTAATTACAGTCTACCTTCAATCAAGAAATAAAACATGTTCTCCGTATCTTCATAGCCTGGGCCCAGATAAAAGCCGATTAATGCTGATCCACGGTTAAATTTTTAACCGACGGGTTTTTTTCCCAACCTCACAGAGTCGGAACTGACCAGCACGTTTTGGACTAAAAAAATTTTGCTAGGAAAATCTGAGCAATATTTTATAAGAACTATAATCTTTTCCTTGGAGAAGGAAATTTTTGCTTAATCCAGGGTTAAATTTAACCCACCTTTGAAGAACCCAGCCGTGGTGAAAACTGAGACGAATTCTAGAGCAGATCAGTGAAAAACCGAGACGCAGTCGAGGATTTACGTCTACCCGCTAGAGAATTGTTACAAATTTTGCCGAGGTTTTCACCAGGCTATGAAGGCAGTATTAACATGTTTCATCGTGACGAAGAGAAAGACGATATACAAAGCGCGTATGTATACTTTAATTTCTTTCATGAAAATGTAAATTCTCACAACTTGGAGACAGCCAACCATATTGCTGATGTCATTTTCGTGCATCATAGCGCTATGAAAACAACACACTTCTAGACCAATTAAAACACACGTGCTGTGCAAATTATTGTACAATAATATTTCTAAATTTTTACCTTTCACGAATTCACTTATTCGTTTGATTCTTTACTTCTTTCCATTCATTCATTCCAGTTCATTCAATTAATCAGTATATCAATCATTCATTTTTAAAATTTGTGCCGCTTAATGTATAAATAAAAAACAAGTTTTAAGTGTTGAGTTTCCCAACGTTTTGCTTGGACACTCGAACACATAGTTTTCTGGTGTTCGGACCAGTCTTTAGGTGTCCAGACCGGATTCTTGACTGAGCCGGCAAGAAATTCGAGTTCGTGTGGAAAACATTTTCTAGTAACTATTCTGTGTTGCTACTGGCGAAATTAAAAACTTTTTAATGAATAAAAAGTCTTCACATAACTTTCAAAGTTCTATCTTAAAGTAACACCAATAACGAGTAGTTAATTATTTTCCAATCGATATTAAAACTAATAAGAATTTAAAGAAAGGTATATGATAAACAAGACGCGTCATTGCGTGAACTCGAACTTTATAAGGATTATCGAATGAGAATACGTGCTCGAAAACAAACCAAGTGAAGTCACTCGATTCTCGTTCCTCAAATCTTGATATGCCGTGGTACCCGAACCGTGATTCGGGAACTGTGTTATTTTACATGTTTAGGCTAGTGTCTTAGACTCCATTGTATTCACAATTACGTTCAGCGACAAGATCTTCAATAACTCCGCCATTGCTCAGCCTTTTGCGCAATTTATGCTTATTACGCATGCCGATTATCGCGTAACCTCACGCATGCGCTTCAGTGCGACGGCTATTTATGACTGAACAACACGAGAAAGAACCCATCTACCTCGGGCGTTTCAACGTCGCCCGAGTTACAACAATAAAGTTCGGTCTTTTGCATCTGAACGCAATATAAGTACTGTCTGACCTAGTTCTAATATTTTTCGTTATACAGACCAAACGTCCAGTCAACACTCTTTTAATTCCTGGAGTTTCACACAATCCCAAGAGACACAAAAGACAATAGTCATAGCAGCCATGTTGGAGCCCCAAACAAAAGAAATAATAAAAATTCTTTTGTTAAGAGTACTCCAACATGGCCGCCATGACGTCAGGTGAAACCCAGCAATACCGTGCATACTTACAAGTAACATGAAACAGCGGCCGAAGCATTTCGTTTTCCATCCTCTGTAGATAGTGAACCTTGTTCGTCCAGTCGCTGCGATGCCAAGAAGGAATCCAAGCCCGGACATTGCACCAAGAAAAATCCCTAGTGCCATGACTCCCATCTTAGCCAGCTCTCTGTACGGCAAAGTATCAACAAAAATATCAAGGCCGAGTTGTTCGTAGGCTCATTAACGCAAACCCGAGGGTTTCTCTTATTTTTTGTTTAAAGCATTGTCCATGTTAATTTCCCCTGGTCTTTTCAAAGTACCCAACCATCAAATTTCACACAAAGCAATAAAATTGATCACGAACCAATCCCGTTGTTGTTGAAACCTGAAAGTGTTTTTTTTCTTTAGACTTTGCTTCGCCATCGCCAAGATTGAGCGCAATTTTTACACCGCGTTCAGTTCCAATAAAAGTTCCTTAAATAATACGGTCCATCCATTAAATGCCTCCATGTGTCCAGAACACACAGAAATCTGTAAACATAATCTCCAACAGGAACATCATTTTTTGCTTCTGCCTGATTTTGGAAGGATTAATAAAACTTTAAAAACTGTTAATAGCATTTTATATTGTACCACTCTTCTTGTGGACTATTCCCTTCTGATGGGCTATTTTATTAGATATTAAGAAAGGAAAATGCGTTTTGTTTCCGAAAAAAAAAAATTTTTCAAAAAGTGTTTGTTGATGTCAATTCTTGTTCCTGTTTAACTATAGCTGAATGACACTAAGAATTAGACTCTCTCAGATTCATGGACTCCGTGAAAATAGACATTAGAGAGCTTAAGCACAGGCGTTCTTGTTATCACGGAGGCCAACCAAAACTACTGTCAGCAGATGTTGCGTACCTGAACACATCATGCGGTCGTGGTGATCGTCACGGAGGCCTACAAGCTGCTTTTTGCCTCCGTGTTGGTCTATCAGAACTGCAATTTTTTTTTTTATCAAAGGAATGGCTTCAAGTAAATAATTTACTTACAATTACTTTTAAAAATACTGACTTTTGATCCAGTTTCTTGCCGTATGTGTAACCAATTTTACAACTTAAAGTTTGTTTACGACTGAGCTCTTCAAACTTAGTTTTTGTGCCTTTTTACCCTGCGTGCGTCCGTTGTTGTAATACGCGTGCTGGTTAAATAAAAAATTCGCGCCAAAAACGTCGTTCTCGATCCAGTCTACTCATGGAAAATAAACCTCCGTCTTGAAAAAATGTTCCGGTGCTTAAGCTCTCTGTTTGCTCTTCAGCCTCATGAACAATCGACGTGTACATTCCGTTTGTCCTTGAGGTCTAATTGCTAAACATGCAACTTTAGCGCCACTTTGGTAGCGGGCGTTGCACTTTAAATCCAAAAAAATTAATTGGGCCTGAACGTTATCAGCCATGGACAGCTGTTTCTTCTAGTAGAACACTAGGACCTAGAACTTATTCCTGGCGGGACAGTTACCTCGGCTAGCTTTTATAAGAGCTGTTTTGGCCTTTTTGGGCATCATCAGCACGGCGTAACTAACAACCAGGTTCTGGTTCCCACTGAAGATAATACTGAAGTAAAAATGAAAGCTTAATCATTCTTGTGGGTTGTTGCCAAATCAGCTGCCGATGGCTGCTAACGTTCAAGTAGTTACTATATTTTATGGTAGCTTTAAGGGATAATGCCCGCTACCAACGTGGGCTTAGTGCTAATTTTAGTGGCTTCAAGTTCAGTATCTTCTGGTACATATGTGCTATCAATACTTAATGATTATCATTTCTAATCATCCAAATGCTATAAGAATTACGCATTTACATCAATAAGTACTTCTAGGTCTATATCATTGAATTGAACTGATTGCACGATCGTGTGCTCCACTTACGCTACTTCCATCTTCAGCCACAGGTTGATGTTTTCAACTCCATAATAGAGACCGACCGAAAAGCCGGTAAAACCGATCGCCAAGAACAACATGGCGATACAGGTGCATAATGGAATCCTACTGACACAGATACAGCAGCAGTTCCAACACGAGATACGACAAGCTAGTGAAATAAACACAAACACTTCAGTTTTAAAATTTCTCACTGAATACCTACAGGTAAACCTAACTAGTGTTTGGAATCAAAGGCGGACGATATCGTTCTTAATGATCGTCGCGTTTCTGTACGCAAATGAACCAATTGCAAAGGAGAAGCCTGAACAAAGAACGTTCATGCTTCAACGGGATTCGAACCCAGGACCTGTGCGATACCGGATGCAGCGCTCGAACCAAACGAGCTATGAAACCACAAATGGGAGAGCAGGTCATTTTAAATGGGTCCATCAATTCCTATCTGAGCTGCAAAAAAATTATGTTAAAGCCTTAAAATATTTTAAGAGTTCTTTTACGAAATTTGTTTGGCTTACGTAACCGCGACGATCATTAATCTAAGAAATAAAACATGTTCTCCGTGTGTTCATAGCCTGGTGAAAATCAAGGCGAATTTTTGGGAGACTTCGAGAGCAGATCAGTGAAAACCCGAGACGTAGTTAAGGGCTTTCACCAGTTTTCGATCATTTCGTTTTTTCAACGGTCAGGCAATCAAACGGAAACTTTAAAGATGAGTAAATCTAACAAACATCCATTATAATCAAACGGCCAAGTTTTGCCAACGTTTAGAGATGTGAAAAAATTTTCTTTAAAACAATTTGAAGCTGCCACTTGAAACTGGGATGACAGATATTTTCCTGTACCTGGCATCAAGCTCGAGGCTAATAGTGTTTTTTTTTTTGTTTTTTTTTTGTATGGGTCAGCATTCTCGATTCCGGTCAGGGGCATATCTGGAGTGAGCGATTGGTCAATCTCAATCTGACTCCGAGGGTTTTTTTAAAACTCTTGCAGCCTTCAAACAGTTGTAAAAACACATCCAAAGAACCTCCTGTTGTTGCAAATCAGCGCAGTCTTAATTTGCAGGATTTGCTAATTAAGCTCGATTACCTCCTAACCATCATAATTCTCATAATTCTACTCTGGGTTCTTTCCAATGTGGTCGCCCCCAATGTCTTACTTGCCCTTACATTTTAGATAGACTCAAACAATATGCTTTTTTCTACTGGTGAAACACGTTCCATTAAGTCGCATCTTGATTGCAATACTAATAATTTTATTTATATGTTTCAATGTAATCGCTGCCATCTACAGTATATTGGAGAAACTAAACGCTCCCTCAAAACCCGATTTAATGAGCATCGACGCGCAGTAGATAACCCTAATAGTACATCTTCTCCTACCACCGCTGCTAAACATTTTTTTGCTAACCCCTAATCACTCTTCCAATGATATTCAACTAATACCCATTGAAAAAATCCCTAGAAATAGAGATTCAGTCCGCAAGGCTCGGGAAGCACATCTCATCCTCTAAGCGAATATTCTTGAACCTTATTGACTCAACATATTATCTCATTTTGTAGTTTTTTCCCCTTTGGTCTGATCCTTTTTTTAATTTGTATAATTTACAGCTTATTTGTTATTTACACGCTATACAAGCTTAACATATCATATTTTATTACTCATGTCAGTATTTATAAAGATATTTAACATCCTGATAAAGATCGGTGAGGTCGATCGAAATATAGTTACTAAAATTTATCATCGTTGTTTATCATCAACTTTTCTTATACTTATTATAATTCTTGGAAACCATTTCATGATGAAATGAAATTATTACTATTTTAATAATTTTCAGAACTTTTTAAGCTATCGCGAAAATTGAATTTATCCCTTCGAAAACTAAAAATTTTATTGACCGACACACGCAACTTTTAGGAAATCGTACAAAAACAAACGAGCATTGACTTTTTTTTGCTGTTAAAATTTTTCTAAGTTGACAGCTCTTTAGTTACAAGGCACAAAAAAGTGGATGCATGTTTACTCATAATTGCCAAAATCTGTAGGCCGTGGGCTCTCTTTCCTCATGAGAATATTGTGTGAGAGTGCTAAATAAAAAAAATATTCAAAACAATATAATAACTTGTTATGACCATTGCGAAAAGCATGTTTATTCAGATATCTATACACTGTGTTAAATAAAAAAAAATATCTGAACAAAATTGTTTTTGTCATCTAAATTTTAATTTGGGATACAAAAAACGATTCTTTTTGATTTTCCGAAGTATGGAATATATATAGTGTTGTCTGTTTTTTTGTTTTGTTTTTTTTGGCTTCTGATAAAAATTGTAGAGCTTTTAGTAATATAAGCTGTTTTAAACAGCAATCTATTGTTCTCTCTAAAGATATAAATTCCATGTAACTACCTGTTGTAAAATGTCGCATTGGAGATAAATTAAAACTTGCTTCTGTAATATACCTTTTCATGTTGCACAAACTATATTCAAAACGTTATAAAATTTCTCTTCCGACCTTAAAAGTCAAAACTACAGAATTTACTTTGTCTTTGGTGGACATATTTTCTAAGAACACTGAACAACAAAGCAAAACTGGCATAAGATTTTTTGCATTTTTTTTTGTTTCTATTGCGCAACTTTGCTAAGTAAGTGATTGTTATCGAACAAACAAAAGAAATAAAAATGAAACGTAAACAAGCAGGTTTAAACTAGGCAGCGAAGTCTACTCGCTTTACGCTTGCAAGGAATTACAGTGTTTTTAGGTGTCTTTGGAAATTGCCTGCGCATGTATGTTAAGCATGCATCGATCAGTCGAATTAAAAGGTTTAAAGTAGTGATTATCAAAATTAAAATAGGTTGACATAATATGAAAACACTTTAGAAAAATTATAAAAAAATAGTTTTACAAGGATGAAGCCATATGAAAGGATTAAGGAAGGTTTAGTTATGCAACTGCTTTTGGTAATAAACTTTCCACTTTATGTTTCAGCTTTCACCTCACAACTTACTAATTTCTTAAACCAAACACACACAAAGTGCACAGTCTAAATACTAAACATTTGGTTGCCTTACCGTTGCATTTCCGAATTTTTAGTAACTGACTTTTCTCCAAACCAAAGTGAACGAGGCCCTTTACAGCAGATCTTCTGACGAATAAATTCAATTTTGCACACAAATCATTGAACATGACGAAGCGGCCTGTCTAAATTAAGTGGTTTCCCCTAACTAGGTTTTTTTCCTTTGTAACTTGTTTTAGTTGAGATAAGTTTCGTTTTGTATAGAATGGCGCTGTTTAGATCTAGCGTCGCTGGGCGAGGCCATCCCAGTCACCTGCTGTTCCAAACTTGCCACCTGCCTTCCGAGTGGTCCGGTGTTAACTATGCCATAAAGCTACGCTAAACTTTTGGTCAGCGGTATTACGGTAGGCAGCTTCGGCAGTTTTACACGTCTTGCAAAAATATGGAAAAATTGTTGCGGAAATTAAAAGTAAACTGAGTCTATTTTTTGAGCTTCCCAATTGTAACCCGTCGACCATCTTAAATCAAAGTGGTTGGATACACAGCAATTTTTGAGAACCAGTCTTAGAAGAAAATGGATTTGAGCTGAGATACATATGCCAAATAGTTAAAAATAAGGCTAAACCTTTGGTCAGACAAATTCCAGTTTCCTATCAGTTAACTCACACGGGTGAAATTTAACGTTCTCGAGGCTCTTAAAAATAAATTTCTTGTACTTTAAAATGCACCTAACTCCGTTTTTTTTACCAATAAAAATCCACTTACTGTTTTGGTTGAATCCTCAATTTTTTAAGGCCAACCGAAATGTCGAAAATTATAAAAAATTGGCGTCATTTTGTTTTGCGATCGAGTTCTGGGGAGAATGGGTCGAGCAGCTGTTGTGAAGTTTAGCGAGGAAGGAAACGTGTTTTGCCGCTAAAACGTTTTTATATTTTGGTGCAAATAAAAGCAAATTTCAAAGAGTTTACGACTTCAAATCTCGTCAAAACTTGGGCATTTCGGCTCTCTTAATGTTTTGCTATGTGAATTGGGTTTGCTAGCAGCGTGTTGGCGTCTCGAGTGGGGATTGTTCGCCACGCGCGGCAGTGATGAAGAAATACAGATTTATAAATAAACTATAGATAAATACTGTTTCTAGCTTTTTTCATGGATTTAAACTTGGACATTTTGAAAAAGGATAGCTGGAGAAATATGGTTTACGTTTAAAAATTTCGGTTTATTTTTTAGCGCATTAAACATAAACCTAACCGCTAGACCACATGGGAACACATACTTTTATTTTTCATGTTAGAGTCCGTATTGCTGGTACAAAATTAATACACATTTGTTTATTCATCAGCATATCTATTCATCCCGCTATTCAATCTATGTCACAGATTTGCATTTTTTGAGGTCTTTAACTCATAGATTAAGGTTATTCAATTTTTTGCTTCAAACTGCCGCTAGAAAAAAAAACCAAGTTGATGTATATCTAGTATCTAGTATTATTCCCATATCGGAATTTATGCATCCAACTTAGATGCACTGATTGCTGGTCCAAAATGAAAACAATTGAAACTACTTACTAAAACAGTCAGTAGAAATGAAAAAATTTATGACAGTTAAACAATTTTTCCAGAAGATCGTAATAGTAGCAATAATGAAAAATGTTGAAAAAAACGGACAACTCTTTTTACAGACATGTTTCGGCATGCTTATGCCATCATGAGTTTAAAAGTGTTACAAGTTTAAAATACATTAGATGAAGAAGTTATTTACAATATGACGTAATGCATTACAATACAGTGAAACGGAAATTAAAGAGTTAAGAAAGTATTAAAATGTATTATTTATTATTTCATGTTATGTATTTCATACTTGTAACAGTTATCATTTATCATTCTATTAAACTGATGATGGTATAAGCACGCCGAAACATGTCTTTAAAAATAGTTGTCCGTTTTTTTTCAATAGTTAAACAATTATTTAAACATATTAATTTTTACTGACTAAAATTCTCTCTTGGTGTGAGTTGTGACAGAAAGAGAGGAGTTTTCAAACGCAATTCATCCGCCGCTAATGTTAATAATGTATAAATTTGCACCAAAACAAATTCGCTTATTTTTTTTTAAGTATATCTTTTCAGTCTATGACATAGACTCATGCATCGTATCGCTTGGTTTCGTTTTTCAAATAAGATGGAATAAGATGATAAATAATGGTAATAGGACTGAGTGGAGTCCAATTCGGTCTGTAATCATACGAGTGATTAACAAAATCATAAGACCGCAAAGCGAGTCTGATTTGTTAATCACGGGTACGATTACAGACGGAATTGGACGGCACGAAGTACTGTTACCAATTAATCATAATCATTACAATTTCCGAAAAGCAAAAAAAGTGCAATTGGAAAAATAGCTTTTAATTGTAATTTTTATTTATAGTAAAAAAAGCTTTAAAAATGCCTTTAAACAGCTTTTGGAAAAGGCCCCTGCTTTGAAGGGAAAGTTGTTCTGTCGCTATAGTGATTGAACTCTATGCTGTGATTGGTGGATTTAGCTGAAAATATTTTAAATGATTGGCTTAAGAAATTGTCTCATTACAGGTGTTCGATTACAACCAACTGTCCGATTACACTGTCCGATTACCATTTTGCATATTAGTTAGTGCAAAATACATCAGTTTATGCACCATTCACATTTGAGTAAATTGTAATGATTGTGATTATATCAATTATTCTTCAATATTTCATTCATGTTGGACCACAACTTGTTTTCTTTTTAATGCTTATTATACAACGTTGTTGCTTATTTTTGACCGGTGTTGTTCTAACCTTGTTAAATTAAAAAAGACGTGGAAGGAGCGTTTTAAAATAAGTTCAATAAATTTATAAGTTTTACACCGTATTGAAAAGAACTGGAACTGACGTTCCGCCCTGTAGTCCTTCGTCGGACATTCGAAGAAAGAATACAGCCCGGAACATTAGTTCCAGTTCTTTTCATTACGGTTTAAAACTTATCGGACATTCACTCCGACGAAGGACTACAGCGAGTCCGAAATGTCAGTCCAAACTCTTTTAACTTATAAATTTTCAAACTGTTTCTATTGAAACACCTAGCTAGCATCCTATTTAAGACGTTTTAAAATCAGCATAAACGAAGTACGTCGTACCAAAAGTGTCTGCAAAATGGCTGACAAGTAGATAGTAGTGCTAGATTTCATAGAGTAAAACATTTGAAAACATTCACCCGAAAACAATTCAATTTGGATGGCTTCGTTCTTACATATAAGGGGGTTTTTTCTCCCTGAGTAATCAGCAGCTTTAGAACTTCCAGTGCTTTGTAACGCATTCTGCAGCTTCTTTGCATATTTTACGTCTTCTTTGACTTTGCAGTAATTTTACCACTTCCAAAAGAAATTAATTTAGCATCACATTTGCTTGAATCTCTCAGATTACTTAACAACGTACGTTTTATTATTCAGTGATAAACCTTTCCCACTGAAATTTAAGAAAAGAAAGATAGCCGTTCAGCAGTTCAAACAAAAAATTTGTCAGTGTTCCCATACCGGGAGTCGAACCCGGGCCGCCTGGGTGAAAGCCAGGAATCCTAACCGCTAGACCATATGGGAATACATACTCTTCCTCCAAAATGTTAGAGTCAGTATTGTTGGTTCAAAGTCAAAACAATTGAGACTAATTACTGAACAGCCAATAGAAATGAAATAATTCATGACAGATGAACATTTTTATAAACATACTGTTATTGACTAAAATTCTCTCTTGGTGTGTCAGAAAGAAAGGAGTTTTCAAACTCAATTCACCCGCAGTTGCTTGTGTAAGAATTCACTTATTTCTTTTCAGTATATCTATTCATCCCGCTATTCAATCTATGTCACACTGGTCACAGATTTGCATTTTTTGAGGTTCTTTAACTCATAGATTAAGGTTATTGAATTTTGTGCTTCAAACTGCAACATCAGTTGCTTTTGATGTAAGTGCTAGAAAAGAAAAGAATAAGTTGATATATATCTAGTATCCTTTAACGAATTATTCATTCATTTTGGAATACAGATTGCTTTCCTTTCTTAAAATGCGTGTTATGCAACACTGTTACGTTTTCAGGAAAGGCCTGGAAAAGAGCGTCTTCAATCAGGCATAAACGAAGTACATGATAAACTTTCAAAATGGCGGACGAATGGAGTTGAAACCAGCCAAGACTAACGCTTGAAAATAATCAAAATGGATAACTTTGTTCTTGCATACCAAGGAAATGTCCTTCTCGCTGAGTATTCAACTACTTCAGAACTACGCTCGTGTAGTTCGGGCTACATAGACTGCACTGTGTACAAGTTTCTTGAGCCTGGGAGATATCTCCTAAAAACTAGCCAAGCCAAGCTTCATGTTGCAAACGCGGGGGAACAATTCAAAATTCTTAGATTCAATTGGGTAATGGATGAAGATTCAGGACTGCAGTATCCTTACTTACTTGTTCAACGTTCTAAAGTTGGAAAACAAAATGCGAAAGAACAAGACACAGCAACTGAAAGAACTTTAGAATTGTTTTTGTTGTTGGGTCTTGAAACCGAGTCGCCAGTTTTTCAGAGTGCTGGATCTTTTAATTTTCGTGGAGAAAGTTTGGATCGAGATACTGTTAAATTGTTTGACGGACCGACCATATGCTGGGTTGATGGTCATCAAGTATGTTTTGTAGGAAAAGAAAGCTGTAACGATAATACATTAACGCTAAGAAATTGGCCCAGAACAGATTCTTCATTGGGAGGAAAAAATATTGCAAAACTAGATATAGTATGGTGTGGAAACATAGATAACCAACCTGTTGTCATGGTTACAAAGAGACAATATTCTAACATGAGTAACACAACAGAAACAAAATTGGTTTATATAGATAACATTATGCGTCACAACAAAGAATATAATAGCAAGGAGTTTAAACTTGTCCCAGATGTCTACGTTGCTATTAGCACTTGTTATCATTTATATACAGATCAGGTGCATGCAGAAACCATGGAACTAGCAAATGACGAATTCAGAGTTCCTTTAAAGGAAAGTGAGAATGGATCTTCACTATTTTCTCATACAAAAGTCTTAGTTGGAACTTCCCAAGCACAACTTGTTGAATTCCACAGAGGGCAGTTTAAAAACTTTTGCCAGCTGCCTTTTGAAGACCCTTGCAACATTAATTTGGTCGAGGTAAACTATAATCATTATTACACTTATTTCCTATGAATAATTTGATGACTGAAAGATGTGATGAGACCTTCTAAAGGGTTTCGATGACAAGTAATAACTCTTCAAAATTACTAAAAATTTAGTGACAATCTTGTTCCAGAACACCAACCGCCAACATAACCTAAAGGGAAAAAGATTTTTAAAAACATTTTTAATTTTGAAAAACAACATGTTTTCCCCATTTTGTTTCGACAGCAACATGACTTTTGATTTCTGTAATTCATGTTTACACTTGAGCCATTAGAATAATTAAAAACTAAAGTAGTTGATCTTCTGTTGAAAAGAAGGAAGTTTTTACTGGTGCTTACTTTTTACATTGAACAAAATTACAGGATGTAATTTAAGTTAAGTTCGTTATCCAAACATTTGTATTCTAGTGAAAAAACCACAGCATCACTTGTCTCTAGCCAAATAGATAACAGGTGAGTTGGAAAATGAGTAACAAAGTCTACCCTTGGAAGGCCTCTGTTCTCATATTTACTCAAATGGTCTCCTTGGTTTTTACCAGGCTGTGAAGGCACTGAGAACATATTTTATTTCCTTTATAAAATTTTTATTTTCTGACTTAACAAAGAGAAAGATATACAAAGTGTTTATGTACATATAGTTTTATTTCTTTTATAAAACTATATATTTTCATGTCATTTTCGTGTTTCATAATGCTATAAAAACACACTTGTTGACCAATCAAAATGTACATACTATTCTTTCTATCTGCAACTACTTTTTTCTCACACTTTTGTTCTCTAGGTTGACTCTGTTTGTGATCACAATGATCTTTGCCGCTTTCACTGTACAGTTATGCCGTAGGTGCCACATTGTACTGTATGTTCAGAGACTCTTTCCACAAAGTTATTTTATGCCAGTAAATATGCCAAGCAACATAATAAAATAATAGGTTTTTTAAGGTTATAGTAAACTTTGAAATACAAAAAGATATCAAATTTTATTTTTTGATAGCAAAAACTTGTCAGTAAAGACAGTTTTCAAACCAAAAAAATTTTAAAAAAATGCCATTTTGGTTCTTGAGATAATTATTTTAAGTAAAAGTTTTATTGTTAGAAACAGAAAACTTGGTGGTGTTATTTCAAATGTGTTTTTCTTGAAACACATTTTTAAGTACACTACAGTACTTGTGGCTATATAAGAAGTTTCAACTTGATCAGTTTTTTTCCTTTAAAATTTGGCATATGATACTCTATATAATTAAATTTGGAAATTAAATTCTATTTTTTTTCTACAAAGTCAATTCTAAGCATTTCTATCCTGGAAATGTAAAAGTTTCTTGAATCAGCTTTAAAGAGTTGATGTTGAATGCTAACAGTTAAAAAAGAATTCCCAAAATTAATGTCAGTTAGTTTGAACTCCGCAACAGTGTTATCTTGTTTACAAATTTAATTTCTAAAAAACGTTTTATACCATTATTTAGAGAATTTTATAACCCTAATGGTATATAGGTTGAAAGGTGTGTCACGTAAAACATGGCAGATAATATAAGTTATGAACTGAAAATACTCCTCAAAATGTACCATTTAAGAAATAAAACATGTTTTCTGTCCTTCATAGCCTGGTAAAAACCGAGGGAAACATTTCGGAGAATTCAAGAGCAGATCAGTGAAAACCCGAGACTCAGTCAAGGGTTTGCACCTACTCGGGAATTCTCACAAACTTTACCGTGGTTTTCACCAGGCTATGGAGGCACAGAAAACATGTTTTATTTCTTTATAAAATGATTATTTTCAGTGTTAACAAAGAGAAAGATGATATATATATTATGAAGCGCTTACCGTAAATTCACACCACTCAGAGACAGTCAAACCACATTGCTCATGTCATTTTGATGCTTCATAGTGTTATGAAAACACACTTGTTGACCAATCAAAACCCATGTACTATCCAAATTATTTTATAAAAGCTTAACGATGAACAAAATAATGTATACAGTAGTTAGAAGATGGTCCAAAAAAAAAGATGTTGGAGCAACATCAACTAAAAAGCATTGCTGAACTGATGCACACTCACTAAAACACAAAATTAATGTCTGCATCCACTGGGATTCATTTAGATGATGTGTGCAGCTAAGAGCTGATAGCTAAGAGTTGTTAGTTGATAAGAGTGGTTTGTCTGTATTACCATATTTTCTGGTGTATAAGTGGAATTGGTGTATAAGTTGACCCCTATTTTTTTAGGGTAAAAAAATCCTACTTTTTTAAATTTTGGTGTATAAGTCAATGACTAAAATTGCTCTTGTTGGAGACCTTAAAAAGCACAAAAGCCAGCAAGATCATGGTAAAACAAACAAATGAACAACTCAATAAAAACTAAAAAATATGAAGTCATTGGTAATTTCTTTTATTGTATTTGGTGGCACCTATGTAAAGGAGCCTTTTGCTATTGCTAAAGAGTTCTTGAAACTGCTCCGAACATATTTCAAAACTTTAAAAATGTCACCAGTGTATAAGTTGGCGCAGTTGGTAAGATCTCTGCCTTCCAACCACAAGGTCCCCAGTTCGATCCTGGCTCTGCCAAGATTCGAATATTTGTGC
>JANCMA020679211.1:0-18036 GCA_024336925.2 Zoanthus solanderi | reverse complement strand
TCGGATCAAATTTCAGCATAATGATAAATGACCCCACAAAACATTTTCGACCACAGTTCTTAAATTAAAGTGGCAAAATTAGAATATTAAAGCAGTATATATTACTGAATTTACTTATTTCAGATCCATTTTTTCTCATTGTCTCATAATGCAACACATTCGCTTCAGCTCGCAGCATTTCACTTTCTATTAGAAACTTCTAGTTACAGTACTATCGGCAGCATTATGTACAAAACTCAATACTCAAGAGCTTTGTCTAAATAAATGTTGTATCAGCTAGCTCTTTCACTCCAATTGTTTCTTCTAAACATTTCAGATTCATTTTTTTTTTGGATTCCAATGACTGGATTCTAGATCGAGTCTCTTAAAAGAATTTCTAGTCCTTCGGCGATTTTCCATTTTCCACCTACTAAAAAGATTCCATCTAATGGGATTTTCTTTCGCTTGACTAGATTCCAAAATCCCTCGACTAGATTCAAAATGCCATTGACTGGATTTTTGTGTTCTCTTGATGTAAATCCACATGGACTGGATTGGTTCCAATTCCCTTGACAGAGGTAGGGGTCCCTATGACAAGAGTTCTGATTCCAACAATTAACCGGATTTCTTGACAATATATAAGGTTTACGATTCCCTTGACTGGGTTGCTGATAAATTGATTCTGTTTCGGATAATCATGACAAGATTTAGCATTCCTTGACTGCATTCTTGTTTCCTTGGATAGATCCAGGAATCTTTTAACTGGATATCGGAATTCTTTGACTTGATTCAGGATTTCCTTGATTGGATTTCGGATTTCCTTAACAGGATTCAGGATTACCTTGACAGGATTTCGGACTTAATTAGCAGGATTCAGGATTCTTTTGACTGTATTTCAGACTTCCTTGACGGGAACAAGGACTCCTTAACCGGATTTCGGACTTATTCAACAGGATTCAAGATTTTCTTGATCGGATTCCAGATTCCCTCGATTTGATCCTCGATTCCTTTACGGGAACCTACGTCCCTAAACCGGATTATAGATCCCCTTGACCAGATTCTGTAATATTAGTATTACACCAATCTTGGATGTGGGTGTTGTCGAATGGTTTTTAGATTTCTTAACCTGGGACTGGAATCGACTTGTTAGACGATCATTGTGATAAATGGAGTTTAACCCTGAAATTATCATCCTCGCGAATTTTCGTCGTTGCTATCAACGTACTCTTGATGCGCTATTCCAAGAAGCAATCTTCAGTCCCGGCCATTTACAAAGTACCGACGTTACTGGTAACTTCTTATCTAACACCATCGTCGCAAATTGTTATTTTTCAACTTGAGTCCCCACTGATGTTCTTCCCGATTAAGGAAAACTCTGACCTAGTTTTCTGTCCACTTTAAGAAGTTGTTACATGTGTACCTTAGAGAAATGTCTTGTGTCTTTTAGGCGTCTCTTTAACGAATTCGAAATATGATCTATTTATTTACCTTTGCAACAGGTGTTCCTTTTACTCCTCTGTGTAAATCCAAAAGAAGCAAAACTACTGCTTCACCAAGAAAACAATTTTTTTCCTTTTCATTCCAAGAACCATGTTACACAATCAATGGCTGATATTTCATTTGGCAAAACCGATCCCTGTTTAAGAGAAAAGCAAGCAAACAAAGTTTAAAATCTTTAAAATGACTAACATAGCACTTGGTAGCGGCCATTACCCCTCGTATCTACCATAATTAACGGTGAGCCTGAGTATTTGCAGCCTTGGACAGCTATTTCAGCCTCATTAGTTTGCCCACAACTATCAAATCTATTTGGGTATTCCCATAAGATAACCATGAAAGTGAAACTGTAATACTTGCGTAAGTGTTATGCAAAATTTTGAAGAGGCAAACAAAGAGTATTATGGTATTTTTGATATTCTCATGATGGTTGAGATTTGTTGATATCAGTCCGACTCCTGTATTTCTAGTTTTCCTCCTTCCATTAAATCTACCCGGATTCACCGTAAAAACTCACCTTCAAATGTTTAAATCATGAGCCAATATCTCACAAAATTGGGCAAAAATATATCTACTTCTTAAGTATAACGATATTAGAATATATCTACTTCTTAGGTTTAACGATATTAAATATACGCGCAAATTTCGCAACACAATTTTTCTCCCATAAGGGCTTCAAATGAACACAAATTTGCATTCAGTAAACGTGGTGTACTTTATACCGCGCCAGTAATATTTTGCACTGCATTAAAAAGGAAGCAAATCCACGCTAATGACCATTATAGAATGATGCAAGTTGAAGAATAAACTTGAACTATTTTGTGTGCTGTTCAAGCGTGGAGTTTAACACGGCACCAAATGCGGAAGTGATTTTAAAATGCTCTTTATTTGACCTTGATTGCGATTAGATATCGTATCCGTAATAAAACTTTTCCTTATCAATTTTGCACGTAAGGCCAAGGACAACAGACTTAGGTCAAGTTTACTCAGAACTATTTTAAAACAACCAGAGCCTGGTATGTATAATATGGCAGTGTGCTTCGAAATCTTGATATTTTTTGGGCGATCTGTCTTGTGAATTTGGTTTTTGTTTATAGCAGCCAAAGGCCGCACAGAAACCATGATTTTCCTCGTTTTAATCATTCTAGTATCGTAACCTACGTCATAAACAACCGCTGACATGGCATATTGAGCCGCCGTTCAAATCTTGTGAAGTTTGTGGATTGCTGCGCAAGTGGGAGAAAGGGAAGGAAGGAGGGGGAGGGGGTTAAAACTTGGATAAATGGTATATATTTAGGTTTTATGACCAAGTGATGGGAAAATATCTCTAAGCAAAATAGATGTATTCTTGATATGTTGTTTTTGAAGTCTTCTGTTCTGATATTTTCTTGGGCAAATTTTAGAAAAATTCAGATGACTTCCAAGGTCGTGCCTGTTTCGTTGACTTTCCAAGGCTGTATGAATCCTGAACGATAACAAGGGCTTGGTTTCTTTTCGCCGTGATCACACACATACAAAAATTTTATTTTCCAGTCAATAATGTTGATGATGATGATTATGATAACTGTATTTCTTCTCGAATTTCAGAGTAGCTGATGTCTTCGAGGAAAAATAAAGGAGAAAAAATTTAAATTACACTTAAATTCTAAAAGTATCCTATCTATAATAGTTGCATGATTATAATTTTAAAAAGTGGTACTATGATCAAATTTTTACCCTTTGATTTCTTAGGTATATTACATAGAATTCCATGAAAGAATAAAAACGCCGTTTTCCGTTTGCATATATCTGCATTAGTTCTGGAGATATTTAAGTTTGAAATATGTGTAAAAGATGCAAATGAGATGCCTGATGAAGTTATACACTCAACCCAATTTTATATCAAGTATATCAATAAAGCTATCTTAGTCAATTTGCAGCACAGACCATTTAAACTTGTTAGCCTAATAGTTCTACAGGAAACACACCTACGGCTATAAAAATTATGTTCCCATGGCAACTCACTCTTTTCCAGTACCCACCCACTTGATTTCAATATGTTAGTGATTTTCAGCTCGCAAAACATGAAATGAGGCATCAAACTTGAGCTAACATAGTAATATGCTTGCTGGATCATGCATACGAGGCATCATCTGCAAATATCAAAATGAAATGCCAAACGTGGCCAGAAATGCCTTTATTATTGGGGGAGTCTGGAACCCAGTATGTTGCTATGGTAACCAAACTTTTAAGCTCATATCGTGGAGCACATTTATTAGAATCTTACTGCAAAGAATGAATCATTTCTGATACAATATGGTTGAGATATCTTCTTTTATCATATCTGATCAAAATTTAGTTGAGTGTTTGACGTCATCATTGGAATAATTTGCATATTTTAAAAACTTGAATATCTCTGGAACAAAAAGAGATATTTGAAAATAGTAAACAGCATTTTTCTTCTCATACAGACTACTTGCTTATGCTTTAAAATGGTTTCGATAGGAAAGATGCGATTTTCGTCAGAGTAGCACTTTAAGCAAATGAAAGTCCGACTCCCTTTGGACAGGGCACTAATCCATGGCAGATGCTAATCTACCCAAAAAAAGATAGAAAGCCGAGTTAGTTTAGGACAGAAAAGACATTCACACATATATTCAAATCTTGGCAAAACCGGGGATCAAACTGGGGACCTTGTGGCTAGAAGACAGAGATCTTAACAACTATGCCAATCATACCCGCCCACTAGTACTATTAGCAGCACAAATTATCTAAAACTTTCAAAACATTTCCTTATATCAGTTTTAAAAACAACACAACACTTTTGAATTTGAAAGACATGTTTCGACTTTCATAAAGCCATCTAACGTTTCTCTTCGGCATCGTTAACAGTAATCCGTGGATGTTGTCCTTCAGTAGCATGTTTATGTATAAAAATTAAAAATAAAATTGGAGTGACAGTACTTTTAGGCCTCACTCGAATTTTATTTTTAATTTCTATCTTTAACAGTACTGTATGAACTTTAGACACACATTCTGTTGTTAATCTCTCATGAAAAAACTAACTGACAACAAACAAAAGAGAACCAATTAAACATCAGCCATATTTTACTATTATGGAGACTGATTTTGTTTATAGATAATGTTTAACCCTCATTTATATGAAGGGTCTAGTGCAAAAACGGTGTAAGTGATGTTTGATGAAGTTCTCAACTCTCACTAGATTATCCTTCTTATCTCTTCATAACTTTTGGGAGAGTTCAGTATTTCATACAGTCACATTGTTTTTATACTAGACAAAAATGACATAAAAGAATTTTGATCAAGTCCTTATTTCTCCCTATATTATCATCATTATCTCTTTATAACCTTTGGGAGAATTTAGCATTTCATCAAAAGTTACTTAAGTTGTTTTTGCACTAGACCCTTTACATGTTCTAAGAATTACATAGATGGCAAAGACGGCAAAGGTGAATGGAGTGAGAAGGTACGGGCATGTGTTGAGGAGTAACGATGGCCTTGTTTTGAGAAAAGCATTGGAGTTTGAAGTGAAGGGCAAGAGGAAGCGAGGACAACCAAAAAAGATGTGCAAGATGCAAGTGGACAAGGAGAGCAAGAGTGTTGGTTTAGAGAAGGAGGATGCCATGAATCAAGAGAATGCTGTTAGAATGGGGTAAATCCGGCCATCCCTGTTTATGGGGATAAACCTGGATCAAAATTGGATTGATGAAGATATGCTTTCTAAAAATAAAAACTTATAATAGTGAGACAAAAATAAACAAACTCAGCCATCCATCAAAAATTAGAACCTGTTAGGTTTCTCACCTGAATTGTACGTAATGGAAGCAACTCTATTCCCTCCTCCTCTTCCTCCTCATCATCTGATGACTCCATGACTCCTTCTCCTCTTGCATGATCACCTCCTGTGACAAAGTCATCATCTGATGATGATTCTACAACTCCTTCTCCTCTTACATAGTCTGCTTGAGTGACTTCATCATCTGACGATTCTGTAGCTCCTTCTCCTCTTGCATAATCAACTCCTGAAATGTAATCATTAATTTTTAGTAATTTGTTTATGTCAATCATACCTAAAAGACTTTATCAACGACTCCTGCTCTCCTTCCTTAGTTAAACAACTTTAAAAAAGACTTCATTATAAAATTTTCAAATTGTTTTAGGCCTGAATGGCACAAACAAATTAGTAATAGGGAATCTTCCACGGCCTACAAGGATATTTTGAATATTTCAAACGAAATACAAAAACATAATAATCAAGAATGTCATCATTCTTAGGGGTTATCATAAAACTGATTTGGTATCGGTGAATAATATCCAATGGTAATTTTAGGGATGAGGGTCAAACAAGTTACTAGTAGACATTAGAAAATGAGGCTCAGAAACAGTAGTAGCTTTCATATAATTTAAAGATAACATTCATATAATTTAAGCACAACCTTTAAGGTCATTTTCAAAGTTGTCCGTCATGCACCCGTATCCATTTTCTGAGGACGTCTCCCACTAGGAGTGCACAAAAACTTTAAAATTGAGTACAAACTTGATTACTAAGAATGTAAGATCGTTCGCACATACATATTAAGAATACTTTCAGTAAAAAAAAGTCTAGATCTTTAGTCTATTTTTTTCCAAAAGATACATGTCAGCTCTTTTAAGTCCCCTGATTGGGTCAAGAAACAGTCTCTGGTTTAACATAATTATCCAAAAGTCTAACCATTTGCAGATGTTAGAGCAATGGTAGTAACCTGTCCTCAGTTACTCTAAGACATTGTGAATTGTCTGAATGGCAAACTAACCAAATGTAAAACTACAGTAACCAACACAATAATATCGCATTTTTAACTGGAAGGCATGAACGATCACCAACAATGTTTTTAAGATGACCTTATATAAACTTAAGAAAAGTAGTCCATTCTAATGAACAAGCTAATTACTAAAAAAATCTTTTTATATTCATAACTGACCTTTGTCTGTTTTGGTTAACAAATGGTTATATTTTTCTTTCGTCTTTTCTTTTCTCTTCTTTGATTTAAGGTCCTTTTTATATTTATTCTCTTTCTCTGTTCTTAAATGGAAAAAATAGAGCTTTAGAAAAACGTTAAATGTCCTACTATATAATAGACGCACAAATGATATCAAAATGTGGAGAAAATAAAAAAAAATTAACCCCAAGGAAGAGGTACAGTAGATAAATACAGTTTCTGAGAAATTAAAGTTTACCATGAAAATAGTGATGCCAATTCAACTCTTGGATGGCTCTCAGTGTAATTAGAATATTTCAGCTTCATTTTCAAAACATTAAGAGTGCAAAATGTTTTTCTTCAATTCAAGAGAAGGGAAAGTTCCCTTGCTCAGTTTGTCAAAAGGGAGTAGGGAGCAACTCTATATTTTGTGGTACTTGTAAGCATTGCATCTGGGTACATAAGAAGTGCAGTGGAATTACTGGTATGCTAAGAGATGACAACCAGTTGAAGTGCAAGAGGTGTAAGACAATGGAGATGGCTTAAAATTCAAACATGGATAAAGTATTTTTGGATGGTCAGGCAGTTGAAGTTGTTCAGAAGTTTTGCTACCTTGGAGATATGATTGAAGCACAAGGAGGAGCCGGTGCTGGTGTGATAGTGAGAGGTAGAAGCGGATGGAACTTTTTAAGGGAACTTCTGCCATTACTGACCAGCAAAGCATTACTACTGTTAACCAAGGGAAGAGTCTATCAGATGTATGTACGCAGTGTGATGATGTATGCAAGTGAGACCTGGCCAGTAAGAGCTGAAGATATGTGTTGCATGGAGAGAAAAATGATATGCGAATGATACGGATGTGCAATGTCAGCCTCAAGGACAGGCTTAGATCTGATGAACTCAGGAGAAGATTAAATCTGGAAAGTATTGGGAGATGTGTTCAGAACAGGAGACTCTGCTGGTTTGGTCACCTTGAGAGAATGGACAAGAGTTTCTGGGTTAGTAGATGCATAGCAGTTGAGGTGTCAGGTTCAGTTGGTAGAGGAAGGCCAAAAAAAAACATGGGAAGAAGTGATAAAGATGGATTTGAGAGAAAGAAGAGTTAGTAAAGACCTGGCCAGAGATACATTAACTTGGAAGTCAATTTTTTAAAAACCGTCAAATGTAAAACCTAAATCTAATAAGCCAGAACAATTACAATTTCTTCTTGGTAGGATATATGAAGATGTCAATGTTTGCTTTTATTAATTACTATCCTACAATTACTGCATCACTGCTGTCACTGGTTAGTCAGTTATAGTTCTGAACTCTTAATTATCTTAGGTAAGCTAACTCTGGATTTTTATTGACCATAATTTTATTTTACAAAATAAGCCTGAAATAACGCACACTCCGATTGGCTTAGTTCCGTTTATATATTAACTGAATAGAAATCATAGGATGACGTGATGCAACAAATGAAAACTTTTTCAGAAGAATGTAAGAGAGGTTATTTTCTAAAAGGAATAAAACAGCAACAAGTGTGTTTCTAGATAATAATAAACAATTATTGGACTAGGTTGAGCAAAATATCGTGATTTGTCAAGGGCGAGCAGATTAATTATTATTTGCCAAAGCCTGCAGCGCTGTGACTTTTAATGCCAAAAGCAGATTATCGGTTCAAAAAATTTATTTTGTAACTTAAAAAAAACTTACTGTTTCTGTTATCTAACAAACTGCATAAATCTGCTTCTGTTAACTCTGGAAAACAAACCATTTTTTTTCTAGAGGAGGTCGAAACAACGGATGAGTAGTGTTATATTTGCAGCTAAACTTTGCCAGACGGTTATGTACATGAGCAGAGTCATATTTGTACACAATTATTTGTAGGTCACATGGTCGCCCTTGCACCAATGAGAAACAAAGAAAATTTCCATCAAATGATAATAGCAAATGCTATGACACGGAGAACACCTGAAAAGCAGAGAGAAAACTCAGATTTGCCTCAATTTCCCTCTACACTTTTCTTAAGTTCTCCTAACAGTATGTCATAGCATTTTCTATTATTGTCTAGAAACACAGACATTGCGGTTTTATTTCCTTAAAAAAATATGTACTAAATTCAAAACATTTAACCAGCATCTCCTACAGCCGAACGGTAAAGAACAACCCAAACCCCATTGACCTGGTTAATGTCAGCGATATAATGCACAAGGAATAATACAGGGTACACTTTCATCATCATCATCAATCCAGTTTTGATCCGCTTTTATCCCCGTAAATGAGGGTGGCCAGATTTACCCCACTCTGCCAGCAATCTCTCCCACTCCCACTCTCCATCTTGCTCGATTCTTTGCATTCTCCTTCTTCAAACCAACACTCTTACTCTCCTTCTCCACTTACCATCTCCATGTTTTCCTCGGTCGTCCTCGCTTCCTCTTTCCCTTCACTTCAAACTCCAATGCCTTCCTCAAAATATGGCCATCATCCTTCCTTAATACATGCCCATACCATCTCACTCCATTTGCCTTTGCCTTTGTGAATTTTTTTTCTTTTATAGCAGCCAAAAGCCGCACAGTAACCATGTTTTTGCCCGTTTCAATCATTTTGTACTGTAACCTGTATCATAAACAACTGCTGACATCACATATTGAGCTGCTGATCAAATCTGGTCTATTCATTACAAAACATCAATATTTTTTGAACTGCTCGGCTAACAGCTTAAAAAAACTTCATATAGTGGTTCTACTATGTCTGAATGTTCAAACAATGAAAAGTAAATTTTAGGGTTCAGTTCTCATTTAAATACTCTGGCAATCTCCCACATTTCTCCATTAATGCTTGATTGCATCAGCATAAATGTTGAACTCAGTCTCATCCCGTCAATTGACAACAGTGTAAAACATTGAGAGACATGCATTTAACTTTTCTTTTTCTATCTGTTTGGATTACAAACCGTGCTATAATAAAAAAAATGACAATATATTGAAAAGATTTGATTTGTTAATTACCAAGTAAATCATTTAAAAACTCCTTTAAAATTTCCACAAAATGTGATTTAAGCAGCATCCATTATTTTTCTAGGTTTTCAAAATCGGCAAATTTTACTACTCAAGGACTGTGACAAATAGTCCCCTAGTGGCCTAGCCAGTCAGAAAGCAGAATTTGCAATAGTCCACTAGGAGAATCATATTTTCTTATTTATAAGTCGGTTTGTGTATATAAGTTGAGCCCATTTTTCTTGCCAAAAACAACACCATTTCTGAAAACTTAACTATAACTCAACCCCCCTTGACGATATCAAACAAAGGAGTCAAGAATTAATCAAAATATACGAAATGAAGGGAATATTCTTTTTCAATATTTAATTGGCTCCTAAAGGAGCTGTTTTCTATAGAAACAATTTTAAAATGATAAGTCAATCAAAAACCATCCCAATCAAAATCATAAATATGTTATCAAAAGTTTCAAATTTCCTTCACAGCCATGTTTTGATAATTGGGGTTATTTTAAGTATTTTTAGCTGTGCACATATTCCACTACAGTCTTTTGCAAAGTCATATTTTGACTTTATAATTTGCTTTGACTGATAGATTTTCATTGTTATTTTGTTGGCCTTTTTTTGCCTGTGTTTAAGTCAAGGTGCAATTTTTTGGTTGCAAATTTGGTCCTTAAGGTGACTCATACACAAGAAAATATGGTAATACTAATAATTTTCTGAGGTTGTTAGCTATGCCATGTTTATGAGGCCTGAAAAGACAGAAACAAATATCCATGGCTGCTAACATCCTGGCTCACTTTTATTTTCTGGCATCCATGAGCTATTTATCAGTAAAAACAAAAGTGTAATATGCTTGTGGAATAGTGGCTGGAATGATAAACATTAAGTATAGGAGCACAATGCATGCTAGTAGCTAACTTGCAGCTGGCCATTATTATGGCCACTACAGCCACAAAGAGACATCCCCTTAAATCTACTGTGAATAAAAGTGAAAGCAACTTCAGAAAACCCCGCAACTGTTGTTCTTGATTAAACTGCACATTTATTTTTTAATAACGACGAATGCGAAGGAGTAAATTACCGAGCAGTTGGTGGAGCCCGAATGTGAGTACCCATGGACAGCTGTTCTTACGAATTAGAATAATCATAAAACTACTTGTTGATAAAATTAAGGCTTTTGTAGTAAACATGCATGTGATACCTTGATATCTGGGCCAGTGAAACATTCCACGTACTCTAATATTTGGGGTAACTGGCAGTAACTGAAAAGTACTTCATCATTTTGAAAATCTTGCAGCTTATTTACCACTCTTTCATTAGCAAGAAATTTAGATTTCAACACACCAACATCTTTCATAATCACCAACCCTGGAATTTCAACTTCCTTTTTGCAAATCTGGTCGAAACGTTTAATGTAGCGATGAATATCCTCAGAACTTAACAGATTGCGAACAACCAAATAGCCATTAGCGTTGTAAAACTGGACTTGGTCCGCAGTCAACAGATTATTGTGCAACACATAGACATCTTTGATTGAACTCTGCGCGATAGCAAAAGCTTGGGAGGTCGTTGAACTACAAGGAGTTATTTTGCTTGCGAAAAGATGCTCTCCAATTGTTCTGAGACGGTCACTACTTTTCGAAACATGATCGAGACTGTTCGCCATTTTTTCTCGCCTTTGTCCTTGTCACGTGACTTTTGTAACACTGAGATACAGCTCGGGAAGTTTTCATTAAAAACACTGTAAAATAAAAGGCACTTTTAAGCGCTTGTGGCTACTGCAAGTAGACTTGGAATGCGAAGAAATATATAGTACATAGATAGTTAAGAAAACCGTTTGAATCTAGTTTAGAATGTTGGGAAGTTTATCAGCTGACTGTTGATTGATTCCGCACAATGTATCGAAGTTTTGTGGGCATCCTGTGGTTTTTGGTGACTTACCTAGGCTTCCTGTTGTTGTGTAACATACTTACCCTGGCGATAATAACGTGGCTGCCGTCTATCGATGCAGTAGCCACAAAAAGTGTGTAGGTAAAAAAAGTTAATTAAGTGAAAAATTAATTGTTTTTGTTTTATTGATTTCTCTCCAGAACTAAGGAATGAAATCAAGATTATGTACCCACAGCTGTACAGGTATTATATATTTTATTGTTATTATTATTATTATTATTTTATTGTTTTTATTGATATTGTCACCAACACATAGAAGAAGAAATACTGTTCGAATAATGATAGTTAAGGCAATACAGAGAATGATAATTTACAGGAAATGAAAGACAGACCAGCACTAGTTGCATTAGACATAAACAGCTAAAAAAAGCATTTTTGCCTTCCCCAAGTTTTTTTTAAGAAACATGGAACAATGATAAAAAAAAACTGTATTTGCTTTGATTTTTTGTAAATTTATTTTTAAAAAAATCAAGGTTCTTGTCATTTATGGTTCCTGCCTAGACTAGTCGAGCGGAGCCATAATTTCATTAGGTAGCATATATAGGAGTGTAAGAATGAGTCGCATACACGGGAAGCCCAAACAATTCACTTATTGAACTTTAAAATAAATCAAAGTAGGTCTTCTATGCAATGTACTTTGAGCGCTTACGTACCTGGCAACTGATCGTATTGCAGCCAGTCACAAACTTTAATACATGAACATGTTTGCATTGGTCACGTCTACCTATATTGAGTGACAATGCTCTGTCTTTAAAACCTATCAAGAGACTGTGAAAACGATCTATACCAGGAAGTAATGGCATTTTAAAATGGCAACATACAGGAGCCATATTATGCACTCTTTGAGCGCCTTTTGTTTCACTTTAAGTAACTAGTTTTCTATTATTTGTCTCGGAAATTCTTGCAAATTATTATGTTTGATAATGTTTAGACAGCAAACAAGTTTCATTTGCATAAAGAACATATTTGCAAGTGTCTTGTAGTTAGAAGTAGCATTTAATATAAGTTTTTTGCAACCCACGTTCCTAAAACTATTTACTACTTTTAATTTTTTCAGGCGGAGACACAAGGTTGAACTTCGCTCCAAAAATCGAAAATGGCCCTTACCAACCATTCAAAAATCCTCATTTAACCAACCAAGACAAGCTACCTGGCAGACTTGTCCTTATTTGCAGAATGTATTTCAAATCGTGCTATTGTTTTTTCTGTTGTTTGGTATTCTTTTGTTAAATTGGTACTGAATGGTAATGAAACATATCCTACAACCAAAACACTTTATTTCAATAACTAAACCTTTTGCTGTTCATTCACAGAAAATAAACATTCATTTGTGTCCAAATTTGTTTCATTACGGTCAATATACTCTCATTAACACCAATATGACCTTCATATGCACGTAAGGAACGTTCAAGAATAACATTTGCATATGTATTAACATTCAATATCAACAAAAGATAAACAATACCATCCTTTAACATTCATTGACTGAAAATGTATTTTCATTTAGGTCGAAATAAAATTCGTTTTCATGAGACGACAATCATTTACACTTTTGGACAATCCTTTTTCAAAAAACCACTTTCAATAACACAATTTGCACGAGAACTCACAATCAATTGCATTATTGTACAATCATATCCATGAAGGTTTTAAAGAATGACGAATGCGCATGAATAAATTACCGACAGTTGCGGGGTATTCTGTAGTTAGAATAAAAACTAAACTGAAATATCTCAGCGTGTACTTTACTTGTGAAAACCATTGGAACATAAAGAATTTCAGTCTTGTAACATTTTGTTTTGCGTATTAAAATATTTCTATTTTATGGCAATCTTCATCAGTTCTGACACCATATATATAGTCAGATAAAATGAATAAGCCGCTGTTTGCTCATTGAAAATATTTCGTACCGTGATTGGTTCACACAAAATCTATTGTAACATTACCTTACATCAAGGTCGAGATTTTTTCTGACTGCTTTTTACACGTGCATCGGCTCTGTGATGCTGCCGCCTACCCAGGCTCGCGTCTTCGCTCGTCTGGCTCGTTGGCAACTAGTGTAAGTTGCTAAAATGAAAACGCATGACACAATTGACTTCAAGCAAGAGGCTAACTCTGTCTGGTTATGTATACAATATGACATACAACACCTCTCCAGACATTACAAATAGCTAGAGTTTCAACATGGAGTGCCAAATATACCACTATTTTATTCTATGTAGAATAAACCTCATTAATCCATTAAATGATGTATTGCTAAATTCTTCCAAGTTTTTATATTAGCAGTTTGGGAGAATTTTCCTTTTCATGTTGCACAAAGTATTTTACCCAATGAAATCCTTAATTCCCACTACCAGATGTATCATTTTATAAGAGATATGTAAGGAGAAATGAGATGTTGATAATCTTCCTGGGTTTGAGAATTTTGAAATCGCTATTTGTGTGCTTGCCCCAACCCTTACTCTTCCTTCTTCAATCCTCCTTCCGCAACTCCAAATACAACCACCACAGAATGTCATCAACATGAGATATCAGCAAGTTTCAAAATTGTCACTGTAATAAACAGTGGATTAAGACTTCTATTTTCACGATTAGCTATTGATCTTTTTTTTGCGTAGCGGTTACGTCACAAGTTGCACGCGCGAACATAGCTTAGTATAGATACAGTATACCTTTTACAGTAGTTTTATGTGAGTACTCTCATGTTTCAGTTTTACCACACAAGAGTTAAAATTTCAGTACTTTGAGATTTTGTGGAATTACCCAAATAAGAGTGCAAGCGGGAACTGATGTGTAAGTACGATCTACTTTTCATTCTCGTTTCACAAGCACTAAATCTAAACACATGGCCTTTAGAACATTCGACTCGCAGTTCTACTTAACATTATATAACAAGGACATATTGGTATTAGTCAAACACGTGGCAACGATTTAGTTTTAAAGTTTCATTTTGACTTTCTTTAACGTTTTACGATTCAGAAGCCTTTTAAAGTAACTACTCTTAAGGTCAAGTTTCTAGTTTTGTAATTAATGCTCTACAGAAATACAAAAAATAGTAAAATTCCTGGCTTAAAAGTGCAAAATACCCGTCCACTTATTTCCTTTGTTTTTAATTTTTCTCATCGTTTGCTACGGCACTCCTACAGATCATTAATTCTATCTTTGCTGTTTTATTGATTTCAAAGTTTAAGATTAATTCGTGCAGTGGCTATTTGGAGAAACTACCGAATACCCCGCAACTAAATATTGTTCTTGATTTAACCGCGCATCTATTTTTAAAGAACGACGAACATAATTAGAAATATTCGTCGTTTCAGAACTATTACCGTAAGATTCGGTAATTGTTTTAAAATTGTAATTGTTGCTACCTTGTAATTTGCTAATATTGATACTATAATATAGATTTCGGATCTTAATCTGATTGTTATGCATTTAGTTTTTTTTTTTTTTTTTTTTTTTTTTAATTAAAATGTTCGTTATGAACCAAGTGGCATGTTGGGCCGGTGCCTTTTTCCGGTATCTGTAGTGTTGAGCTGGGAAAAAGTTTTCTGAGTAACTCCGGATCATTCGAGATTTTTTCCGCCTGCCTCAACCTCGCACGGCTTTATGATGCTGTCGCCTCGCCAGCCTCGCGTTGACAATGAACAAAGAGCGGCTTTCTATTCATTTTATCAAAGGCATTTATCTGACAAGTGAAAGAACTGCTATAAAAGAGAAATATTTTAACACCCGAAACAAAATGTTACAAGAAAATAATTCTTAACTTTTTTGTAAAGTTTAAATGTTCGAATGTTTTTCAAACGTAAAGTAAACGTTAATATATTTCAGTTTAATGGGTTTTTTTTCAAAAAGTAAAATGAGAGCGCCCATTTTTAGTGCTTGCACAGCTTTTCTGTCGTCCTCGTATTTTTGTCTTGTTCGTTGACATTTAGCGATAGCTGCATGCTACTAATAGTTAGACTTAGAGGGTATCTTTGTAGGATGTAGATTAAATGATAAGGATCTAGCATGATAGCAAATAGAAAATCAAAGGGCTCTTAGAGCCAGCTCATTCATGTAATGGACAATAATATTAAACAGTCTAATGATTAAGTCATAAATTTTTTCCAACTGTTTTGATATTGAATTGTATTACAAAGTAAGAAAAAGGCATTATAAGCATTTTAAGTTAAAAAAAGAAAAGAAACAAAAAACTAAAAAAAAAAGGTCAGTACAGGCCTCGAACTAGGAAGTTCTACCATGGAGCCACCCTCGCCGGACACTTTCACTTCCGTCTGCGGTCCACAACTTCCGTCCATAAATTTCGGTCTACAACTACTTCCGTCGACATTTCACTCCCACGATACTCATTCATTGCTTGCGCATGCGCGCGCATGAATGAGTAACTTTTTGAAAAAGGTTCATTTTGCATGATGCTAATATTTGCATGCTGAAGTTTGTTCACTTTATCGGATATTTAAAAAAAGTTGGCTCCATGCACTTTGTACTGAGAGCTCCAGTGGTTCGCATTATTTGATACAATGATTACATAGTGAACCGAAAAACGTCATTGTTTTTGTACTTTTTCCTTCTTTTGGCGAAAAATTGTGTTGTCAAATTTTTGCGGTGTCACAAGTCTTTTCCCCGTTAAAGTTATATTTTAATTTCTGGTACAAAGGACATTAAAGAAACGTAGACGGGAGCAATGACTACGACAGTTGTGAAAAATGCTATTTTCGTGTTAGATCATCGATACATTTTCTGTTTCGACTTTGCACTAGATTCCCGAACAGGAAAAGCTAAAGGTTCAGCCTCGAAGGCAAACAAAGATTAACAAATTTTGTTGTTAGACGTTCGCGTTGTCCACAGAGCCCCAAAAGTGAGCTTTGCGTGGCGTGTCAGTGAGGATGATGGTGAGCAGATGGTCAACTTGGTACATTCTTGTGTTCAACAATTAAGGCTATTGTTCTTTACCGTTCCTATCGCCGCTGATGTCGTCCTATCTTAGGGTGTGTTTACATGATACGATACCGGGTCGAGTTTTGATTCGGAATGAGCTCGCTCCGGTTTCTTCATTTCCCCTCTTGTAACTCTGCATTTAAGAGCACAGTGTTAACATGAATCCGGAACGAAAGTAGTGGTCATTCCCCGGGTTCTCGTTCCGAATCGAAACTTTTAATCCAGTGCGAGATCCTATCCCAGAATTATGTAAACAGAGATCGAAGTTCATTCCGGAACGAGACTTTGTCACGCCTCGGTCATCGCACGCGTAGTCTTATATTTTTTTGGTTTTCTGCTGACCTTTAGCGGGCTCTATACTTAGCTGGGCTTTGTTCGAGACGGGAGCATTCTTCAGCCAACAAGAGTGACAGAAACTTCGGCCACTCTCATTGACAATATATATGGGAATTCGATTGACCATTCTAGTATCAATGGCAATATTGTATTAAACTAGCAGTAATCATAGATTAGTGAAGTGTGTTCGATAGTTTAAAGGTTGGATAGGAGGGTGATTTTTCTAGCACCGTGCTAGAGCGATGTTACAATATATGTTGATTGTTGTTTATCGACTACCGATATAGTCATTGTTATATTGAAACATGGTGGCAGTTTTAGAGCCCACAGTTTAGAAGTTATATCATCGTTAAAGTTTTAAAAGATTTTGGAATCTCAAATATAATATGTCAGATCCACCGTCACAAAGCGCAACTGCAAGTTCACATTTCATTCAAGGAATAACGCCCCCAAAACCATTAGACATCAGTTCGTCGAGTAACGCCGTCGACAACTGGAAGCACTTTAAACAGGTATGGGAAAATTATGCCATAATAACTAACTTAGCCGCTCAAACGGAGCAATACAGAGTAGCATTATTTCTACACTGCCTCGGAACCGACGCGCTAAAAGTTTACAATGGAATGCAATTTGAGACCGAAGAGGACAGAAAATCACTAGAAAAAATTATCCAAAAGTTTGACGAGTTTACCATCGGAGAAGTTAACGAAACATATGAGCGATACATTTTCAATGGCCGAAATCAAGCTACAGATGAATCTATTGATGCTTATGTAACTGTACTTAGATCACTTGCTAAAACATGTGGTTTTTGTGATTGCCTTCATGACAGCTTACTGAGAGATCGTATTGTCTTAGGGGTAAACAATCAAAAGTTACGAAAGCGCCTTTTGCAAGAAAGGAAGTTAGATTTAAAAAAATGTATTGATCTTTGTCGTAGCAGTGAGGCCGCAGCCTCTCACATGAAAAGTATATCTGGTATAGATTCACATGATGTTCATAGATTGCAGGAAAAAACAAAGCGTAGACCTCCCAGAAAGCAAAACTATGATCGGAATGTCAAGAGCGACGCGTCAGATAATCAACACAATTGTAAATTCTGCGGGAAAACCCATCCGATGAAACGTGAGTTGTGCCCAGCATGGAAAAAACGCTGTCAGAAATGCAATGGTAGAAATCACTTCGCATCTGTCTGTCGAAAAGGAAAACAAAAGAATATACATGCTATCCAAGATTACGACTCAAGTGATGATAACTACTACGAAAATGACGAAGATTACGAGTTTTTAGCTGGAATTCATTTAGCAGTAGAGCCAGTTAACTCAGTCAAACCTGTATCAGGTCCCGCGAAAGAAATATACACAGAGCTACAAGTCAACGACGCCAACATTAAATTCC
>JANCMA020679110.1:0-18038 GCA_024336925.2 Zoanthus solanderi | reverse complement strand
TCCATCGCAGGTTAGCTCCTAGCAGACGCTGGTACTCATTTACCTACCCCGGAAGGATGGAAAGCTGAGTTAGCTTAAAACATAGTATTTCTAATTTCAAATTTAACTTTCTTTTGTCCAATTAAAAGCTAATCTGTAGATATCAGCTTTGAATCCGTTTTTTGTGTGTATGTCTATTTGTTTGTTTTAGTTAACAACTAATAAGATAGACACAAACTGTGATACAACTTTTCTTTCTAACATATTCATCCAAAAAATATATGGTATACAGTTCTGAGCGGGACTCGAACCCACGTCCCCCTTTTTTCAAGTCATGCATGCTAACCACTACATCATCAGGACCACCACCCTGGCAACGTAGCAGATTACTGAAGTGTTGAGGCTATTTTTTTTAGTTAGTTCGTTTTCTTTTTCCGATTCCCCCTTGTTAATCTACTAACTAAAACGTCAGTTGGCACAAGCAAGCACGATTAACAATGAAATTATGCCGACTTCCTTGGTGGGAGTTCGATTCCGGCCGACGCACCAGGGGGGGGGTATGGTTGGAGCAGTTGGTAAGATCTCTGCCTTATGATCACAAGGTCCCCAGTTAGATCCCCGGCTCTGCCGAGATTTAAATATTTGTATGATCTTTTTTCCGCCTAAACTAACTCAGCTTTCCATGCTTCCGGGATAGGTAAATGAGTACCAGCGTCTGCTGGGAGCTAACCTGCGATGGCTTAGTGTCCCGTTCAGGGGGAGTCAAAGACTCTCATCCGCTTAACATTACAGAAACCGGAGATAAGCGCCGGCTCCATGGGCCACCTGGCTCGTAAAGGATTTAGCTCCTTGTTTATAGTTTGCTAAACTGCCAACGCGCAAACGAGGCCACGAGGCCGCGGCTGCAAGACGGTAGCATAAAGGGCGATTTAGACGGTACAACGTTTGCCAACAACCACCGCATGCAATCTGCTCGTGTCATTCTTACGACATGACGTAAGTCAGATTATCACGCCTACCACTTTTATCGTAATTTTGCTGCGTTCCTTGCATTCTTCTTCTGGCAGTCTAGTCTGCGTGTTAGCAATTAAACATTTCTTCCTTACTCCACTGAGAAAATAAAACACTTATTTCATCTTCAGTTAAGTTTATTTTCTTTTTTAGTATTGCCGCACTAGGTAGGTTCGTTAGTGTTACTGATATTGCTGTTGTTGTTGTTGTTCACTATCTAATTCAATATTTATTTGGCGTCGCCAAAAAGTGTTACTACAAACAAGTGCATAAAGTAAACGTTTTAAAAACAATTTAAATAAAAGTTATTAAAGATGTTTGGAATTTAAACTTTAGTCCGCCATTTTTTCAGTCCCCACGGACCAATACACATATTTCCCCAGACGCCCCACGGTCAGGTATATTGTACACATTTTTCGTATTTTTTGCTACGACGGTTGCAGGATTTTAAAAGAAAAATTTTAAATGCTGCAACTTTTTTCTAGTTGCACACAACTGACTTAATTGAGTTGTAGGATAGATCTAGACGGCACAACTCTTGTTGTAAGTATGATACAGGTTGTAAGAGATGGTTGTAGGCAAAAATTGTACCGTCTAAATTAGCCTCAATAGAATCGTGTGCGCATGAGCTGCAGGGGGAAACAATCTCCGTTTCCGCGATACATAAGACAAAAATAAAACTTTCATCAGCCAATCGGCATAGTTCGATCTGTAAAGATATTTGGCCAACCAGAGCGTTCGTACTTTAACACGGAAAAGATGAAAGTAAATTAACGTACGAATTGCGGTGACTTTCTTCATTTTTGTGTAAATTCTCAACGAATCAGCGAAGAATATTTCAAATGAGAAAAAAACAATAACAGACAAAGAAGACAGCTCAAACAGTTTTGTACATTAAATTGTGAGACAGAACGACTCATATTATACTCAACATTTCGATACAAAGGAAGGAAGTTACTTCTTTTTTGTCGCTCAATAAGGAGTACAAAATTAAAAAACAAAAGGTAGCATTTACATTTTTAAATAAATAGTCAGATTTTGTCCTGCTAGTATACAACTTTATTTAGCGAATAAAAAGTACAAAACGGCTTGAGTTAAAACTTTTGGAGGCTTTTTGGGTCCATCATTATGCAGTTTCTAAGAAGAAATCGATGTTCTAGAATTCTCAAAATTGCTGAATGGCAAAACTTACTTGTTAGAATTGTTTTATTTAGATAAAATTAATATGAATTGAACTTCCTGTTTTGATAAAGGCCGTCAGCCAATGACGAGCTGATAAGCAAGTGGCGTAAAAATTCGCTGAGGTTTTGAGAATGTTGTACACATTGAAATGATCGTCCCATTATGTACGCAATGTACACATTGAAATGATCGTCCCATTATGTACGCAATGTAAACATTGAAATGATCGTCCCATTATGTACGCAATGTATACTTTGAAATGATCGACCCATTATGTACGCAATGTATACATTGAAATGATCGTCCCATTATGTACGCAATGTATACATTGAAATGATCGTCCCATTATGTACGCAATGTACACATTGAAATGATCGTCCCATTACGTACGCATTTTAAGCTATCGCGCCAAAAAAAACTTTTAGGCTTCAACGGCTAAAAATGGCAAGTTCAAGGCCGTAATACACCAGTTTCGAATTCCTAGTTACAGCTGATTTAAATGACAGCAGATTCATTTTATGAAGTCGTAGCTTTGTTTTGTGGTTAAATAAATACCAGTGAGAGAGACCAAAAAGTCACATCTCCAACAATACACGCCGTTGCAAGTAGTGTAAAACAACATTGACATTTACGAACATTTAACTCCATATCGAGGCTAAGCCTGTAAAATTGAACCGTTGTTGTAGTCAGAAGTAATTGGAAATTCGAAAATGGTCTATTGCGTAAATAACCGCGATTATCATTCATAACGTCATAAAATGTTATGTCGGGTTAGAATGTGAGTGTCTTTTTTTCCTCTACCAAATTTTTTTTTCTTCGTAAGACACTAATATTCGTTAAAAAATCATTCATTCTTTGCAGAAAAATTTAATTACATAGCAGAAACAGATGTTAACATATTGGGCTCGCACTAGCAAGGAAAACTAATTTGGAAAAGCACGCAAAGGTTCGCTTATAAATTGTTTTTAATTCACCCATTGTACTTCCTCACCTTCCTTTAACATTCCCATGGCAACACACTTCTTGTAGCGACAGTACTGGCAACGGTTCCGACTGTACTGATTAATCTCGCAATCACCATCTCCTCGACAAGTGTACTCTAACTGCTTTTGTACGGTCCGTTTAAAAAATCCTTTGCAACCCTCACACGTGAAAACTGCATAGTGGTACCCAGTTGCTTTGTCATCACAAACGACGCACTTCGGGATTTCCTCGGGTCCATTCTCTTCGCATTCACCGTTAGAGGAAAAATCCTGTTTGGTTGGCGCTGTTCGGCCAGCGAATTGGCAGGATTCAAATTCTCGTAGGTCATCTTCCTCCGGCTTCGAGAATTGTATTTCGGTAAAGACTTCCTCGTCCATGGTTCGGACTTCTGGTGCCTGGAAAAACTGAAAAAGAATCAGTTAATTACGCATATAATGTAGATTATTACACATTATTCTAAGAAAAATTATTACATATCACAGGTAGATTATTACACTTCTAAATTAGATTATTATATATCTAAAGTAGATTGTTACACATCTAAAGTAGATTATTACACAGCTAAGGTAGATTATTACACATCTAAAGTAGATTATTGCACATCTAAAGTAGATTATTGCACATCTAAAGTAGATTATTGCACATCAAAAGTAGATTATTGCACATCTAAAGTTGATTATTGCACATCTAAAGTAGATTATTGCACATCTAAAGTAGATTACTGCACATCTAAAGTAGATTACTGCACAAATAAAGTAGATTATTACACATCTAAAGTAGATTATTGCACATCTAAAGTAGATTATTACACAGCTAAAGTAGATCATTAATCAACTAAGGTACATAACTATAGATCTAAAGTAGATTGCTAGTAATAGCTATCGCTAAGTGCCAACGAGCAGGACAAAAGCACGAGGACGACAGAACTGAGTTGTGCAAGTACTGGGAACTGGGCAGTTCTATTTTTACTATTTGAAAAACAAAAGAAAAACTGAAATATCTCAGCGTGTATTTTACGTGTGAAAACCATTCAAACATGAATAATTTTATTGTAAAATTTTGTTTTGCGTATTGAAATGTTTCTCTTTTACGGCAATCGTCATCAGTTCTGACACTTGTCAGATAAAATATTGTCTTTGATAAAATGAAAAAGCCGATGTTTGTTCATCAAATGTCTCGTGCTGTGATTGGCTCACACAAAATCTACTGTTACATTACCTAACATCCAGGTCGAGATTTTTTCTCCCTGTTTTTTACACGTGCATCGACTCTATAATGCTGCCGCCTCGTCAGGCTCGCGTATTCGCTCGCCTGGCTCGTTGGCAAATACATATCTAAGATAGAATACTACTTTTATTATTCTAAGGATAACTGCACATCTACGGTGACATATGTGACTATTCATTTGAATAAAAAACGAAATATCAGTGAAATGGTATGCCACTTAACGGTAAAATGTTCCAATAAAAAGTACCAATACAATGAATGTCATAGTTGGTTTGCTAAGTCGGTGTTTCTACAGAAACAGTTTTACAAGCAGTTATATTTTACACCGTAATGAAAAAGAATTTTAAAAAACTAACGTTTCGGACTGTAGCCCTTCGTCGGAGTGTCGGAGTGAATGCATGAGTTATAAATAAAGAGGTGTTTATATAGTGATGTAAATCAAGATAACGCAAAGACATAGGTATGTAAAAAATTTTAAAAAAGGAAAGAAAAGGATAGAGATGTGTGAGAAAAAAAATTGTTAAAAAGATAAAAAAATTTCCGGGACAACAAAAGGTTAACAGAAAGTGAAGCGTTCATTTAAGAGTGTCCAAAGCGTGAATTAGTCGCATTTCTTTAGTCTTGCGACAATCGTTACCGCCGTTGATGACAGAAAGACCAAATGCTACAAAATCAGAAATAGAATAATTAGAAGAAAATGGCGAGAGACAGGTTTAGATTGGTCGTTTTTGCGTATGTCGTAAAGGTGATCTCTGATGCGATCACCTAAACGGTGGCCAGTTTCACCGATGTAAAGCATGTTACAATTAGAGCATTGAATACAATAAATAATAATCTAATATTATTTCGGCTGGCATGCTAACTCGTATGAAAAGGACAAAACATCAATTTTGACAACATTTTCAATAATCATTTATTGATCGCTGTGGCACTATTAGTTTGCATATGCTTCACAAGTTTAAAAACAGCATTGCCATAGAAGTAAAGCATACTCTTGCATGCATATGCTTAACATTTATTTACTTGTGTGTAAATCACACATGACATGTACACAACTATCCTAACACAATATTTAGAGTTATTGCCAACCTTAATTAAGAAAAGATAACAAATAAATCTCCTACAATTACTTGCCGTACACATAAATTGATTTTTTAAACTGAACGTTAGTTCATTAAACTGTATTTATATTCATAATCCTTAGAAGAAGGCTTCGCAGAAGTTGTAAGCAGTCCACCTAAATTAACGTCGATAGTTGTGGGAGAAAAGATTACCTGGGAATGGACCACTTCGGCATCCATAGAAGAATTAACCTGGGGAATTAAGAAACCCAGGTTAAACCGGATAGAAGTACCCCTTATCTTCGTTAGTGGCTCAAACAGTATTCAGTTTCAAAATGATGGTGCTGGTCAACTTGGCGAGTCCTATAAAGGACGCATCAGCTTTACTGGTAATCTAACGAACAAGAAAGCTGCATTCAAGATTATTGACGTTCAGCCTTCAGATGCTGTGGAGTATGGTTTGGAAATTTCGGAAACTGGATCATTTTTCGTTATTTTTACAGCGGTTAAGCTTCAGGTGATTGGTGAGTACAGTAATTAAGAACGCAATAGCAATATCAACTGTAGAAGTGTAAAATGGGGATTCTGCGCCAACCGACGATAATTCACGTTTATTTTAACGTGTCACGCTTAAATTCACGTCGATTAACAATAATTCACGTTTATTTTAACGTATCTCGCTTAAATTCACATCGATTAATGATAATTCACGCTTATTTTAACGTGACACGCTTAAATTTAAATCGATTAACGATAATTATCGCTTATTTTAACGTGACACGCAACATGCGCAGTTATTTTGTTGATGCGCAAAATTTTTTCGTAGGATAAAAATAGTGTCCTAAGAAAAAATTGAAAATATAAAATAAAAACTATCTTAAAGGTATATAAAGTACTATACAAATAAGACAATGGAAAATCTCAGAGTGACAGAATTAAATTTCCTCGCCAGAGAGCCTAAAATCAGACGTTATTACACAATACCTAAGCTGAACTCATTGAGGAATTAAGTGCTATCGAAGCACAACCTCCTAGGCCACAACCGAGAACTCGCAAACGCAATCTTCAAACGCAATCTAGATAAGAGACAACCAAGTGTTGAAACAAAGATGTGTGAACACGGAAGACAGAGGTATTATTGCAAAGAATGTGGTGGGAAAGGAATATGCGTACATGATAGATATAGGGCGAAATGCAAAGAATGCAACGGTGGAGCAGTATGTGAACATGACATACAAAGATATTATTGCAAAGAATGCAAAGGTAAAGGGATATGTGAACCTGATAAACAGAGATATGTTTTCAAAGACTGTAACGGTAAAGGGATATGTGAACATGATAAACGGTTGCAGGAGTGTAATGAGTGTAATAAAAAAAAATTTCAGAAAGATGTAAACACAGAGATGATGGACTATGAGGATTATAATCAAATTGTTGAGTCTTTTCAGAATCTTTTCTCCAACTATGATGATGACGAGAAACAGGTTTGTAAGCATGAAAGTACATATATAGATGACTCTAGACAACGTATATGCACCATGTGTGGTAATGTGCTTGAAACTCTAGATTTCGAACAAGCTTGGTGTGACCTCAATCGATGTCATAGTAAATAATCTAAACCTAAGGGTGTCCGTACGGCGTTTGAGGCTCATCGAAATGATATTTCACCTATGATGATGGATATGATGGAGGGCAAGTACAAACATATTCAGAAGATGGAAGAAAACAAGTTCTTTCGTGGTAAATATCGCAATGCTATCATAGCTGCTTGCTTGCTTTAAACTTACCAAGAATTTGGTTAGTTTCGCACCTCTAAATATATTCGAGAATTGTTCAAGCTCAAAAAGAGTGACATGTCTTTCGGTATTACAAAGTATCTGAAAGCTTTCCCCGAATCCCGTTCTAAGAACATAACCACTGAGAAACTTTTACCATGGATCATGAAATTGGCTGGAGTTGATCATTCTCACTATGACAATATTCTCAAAATCATTCGACTTTAGAAAATAGATCATCTCTTCTCGAACGCAGCAGCCCCCAAGCGACGGCTGCAGCTGTCGTCTTATTCTATTTAAGCTTAAATCGGGATTATCTGAAGCAGATCAATATCACAACGACTAATTTCTATAATAAAGTAAAAATCTCAGACACTACTGTCAACGAAACTCTCCGAGAAGCTGCCTCATTTTTCACCGCGTAAAATTTGTATTTTCAAAAAAGTTTTGTAAAGTGAAACGCGTTACAAAAATTATAAATTATTTTAAAAAAAAGATAATTATATTAATAAAAAAGAAGATGCGAACACCATTTTTAAAAGATCTACGTGTTAGAGAAGCATCGACAAAAGAAGATGTTTTAAAGCTGCAGATTTATCAGAACCTTCCAATTGTGAATTTAAGAAAATGTTTTATTGAGATTGGCAATTTGTAATCTCATACTATGAGAAAGTGCTGGAGCATGAGGAAAAATACGGAATGCACGTTGGAACTTTCTGGGATTATAATGGTTTCATAGGATGCTAGTGATGATTATGATTATTAATATGAATATGTTTTTGTAACACGTTTCGTATTACAAAGTACAAATATTTCTTCTCAGCGAAACAACATCCACGCTGCTCCGGCTGCAACAATCATGATCACCATTAAGTTCAGCTCATGTTTACTAGTACCATCAGCATTGTTTGCTGGTGTATACCTATCCACCATATCTTCTTTCTCGTCGCTTTTAGTAATAACTTCATGCTTAATTACAGCGTGAGATAAAGCAACTTTGCTCAACTTTGCATCTATCATCCCGGGTAGGACATCACCCAACTTCTTCCCGATAGCCTTCAATCCATTGCCAACCCCTTTGGCTACCGATGTCAAACCACTCTTCAGATTGGATACAATGACACCAATCACAACACCTACAGCTGACAGCACAGCAAATACTGTGAAGCCGTGCTTCTTGAATATATCTTTTATCCTATCTCTCAGAGGCTTCTTAACTTGAGCTTCTTTAGCCCATCCTTCCAACCTAGTTAACACTTCTATTTCTTCTCTGATTTTACTTTTGATGCTCTCCTTTCGATTTTCATCAGCGTTTAAAAGTACATTCCTCAAATCGTCGATTCTTTGAGTAATCATTTGCTGCTTCTAGAGTTTCTACATTTTGTGCCAAATGCTCCCTTTCAGCCGTCAATGCATCTCTCTGAGCCACCACTATATCTTTATTGGTAAGAATAATATCAAAATTTTTATTCAAGTTAGTCATTTCATCTTTATAGCCTTGCTTGATGATTCTGTTTTTATTTTTTGACTCTAATAATCGAGTATTGAACGCAGCTATCCTTTGTTCTAAATTCTCTATATGTGTTCTATCTGACAAAATTTTTCGTTCGTTATTCACTATATTATCTTCATTCTGTTTTTTGACTACACTAGCTCTGGGGCCTAGAGTTTCTATGAGGGAATCTGTTGGCTTATTATATTTTTTGAGTGGATTTAGTGTACCATCGGGATTGAGTGCATATTCTGCAGAGTTGATTCGTTTTTTTTCGCTTATGATCGTACGGTTGAATTCATCAACCTTCTTGAAAAATAATGCCGATTTATCAGCATTTGGATATATCATATCGACCATTGCCTCACCTTCTTCTCTACTTTCTTCTCTAAAAAATACTTTTTCACGAGAAGAATCCGAACGACTTGCGGATGCAGATGCAGCTGATCCACGTCGGGAAGAAGAAGCTCGAGGTCTATCATCAATGAAGGATGTTTCTGATTGTGAAGTGGAGCTACTGATGACATTTCCATCTAGTGTTTCTAATTCATGGACATTCTCTTTTGGGATTTGTTTATAACCTTTTTTGTTAAACTTTCCTCCTTTTCCATAACGTATTCGCTTATCAGATTTACGGATTAAATCTCCACCCAAATCATCAATATCATCATCACCTCCCTCTGGAAGAAATGGGTCTGTATCAATACCACCTTCTGCCATCGTTTTTTTTCCTTACTTGGAAACTAGTAAAGAAACCTTTAAGATTTTCTTCAAATCCACCTACTTGCAAGGTATCCCAAGGCAAGCATCCCACCACCTACATATACCATCTCACCCATCTTTGATTTTTGGAAGGTTTGTAATAATCTGAAAATTGTGGAGGGTCGCTGAGTAAGTTTTCATCAAGATGTGCCTTGTTGTAATATTTCAACGCTTCATCAGTGTTTGCAAAATTTTGGGAAGCAATTGCATTCGACCTTCGATTCTCATCTTCCCAATCAAGGAACTTCTGTCGCTTCTCATTGTATCTATCATAATCTCTTTGGTATTTCTCGAGAGTTTTATCATGCCATTTCTTTTCGAAAAGAGTGTCGCTCGCATCACTACCCGACAAGTACTTGGCAAGGTAAGAACCTCCGACAAACTTGGTTGCATTAAGAATCGCGCTGCCCACCATCATTGCTCTCGTTGCCGCCATCTTGTTCTTCGTCTTCTGAATCATATTCATCTTCATCTTCTAAAGCGATTTCCAGTTCATACCTCGGCCGAGATTTTTCATACATGTATTTCAAGATGACCGATGTAATGGCTATATTTAGGGGAAATCTTACGAATGGATCCCTTAATGTTTCATTCAGAGTATTCGAGGTGATACAGTCAGCAAATCCAGCCAGTCCGGCTCCTGTTGATATTGAGAATATTACTTCTTCAATACTAACCATGAATTTTTTTTTCAAATGCTTTTAAGTATTATTTTCTTATCCTCTAAACAGGTTTTGAGAGCTATGCTTCCTGCAAGAACTCCGATGAACTTCGCATAATTCAATACATTTCAACTCGGATCACCCAGGAAATCCTCTTTAAGAATCTTTTTCCCGACAAAACACACGCCCGCTGTTAGCCCCATGAGGACCGCTGCGTCGGTTATAGTGTTGATGAATTTGTTCTTTTCTGCCATCTTATTTTGTAAATGACATCACACAACTTTTAAGATACTTTCACTGCATTCCTATCTTATTATTTGGCACAGCAATTTTTGAAGGTTTGACTGGTGTATTGGATGGAGTTAGAGGTGGTGGTGGTGGATGGTCCACTTGCTGTTCTTCGGGCTGCAGTTTATACCTAAAGTACAGGGCGACTGCCCCCAAACCAATCGCTAGTGCAGCTACGGTACCGGGGGTTGGAAACGCCTTTTCATCTTCTTTACGCTTTTCTTCTGTTCCAAGAACCTCCGCAACCCTTTTGTTAAAATTTGCTAGATTCTGCCCAGCCTTAACCTTATTTGGGTATTTCTGCTTTTTGGGTTGCACCTCTGAGGAGGATGCTGTAGCTTCGCTGGTGATTTGCTCCACTTGTCCTTCTTTTTGGTTTTCAGACATCTTTCTTTATTTGATGATAAGTAAAGAAAGCTTTAAGACGGAAAATCTCAAAGTGGTAGAATTTAAAGCCATCGGGGTATCGAAGAACACTTCATCTTTCAGACTATTCTTCGATACCCAATATAAAAAAACGCTTCTTTAAAACATTTCAGTTTTACTAGGTTGTAAGCTTAAGTCCTTCTCAGGAGTGTCATTAATATATACAAAAGGATGCTCAAGGGGATCTTCAACAACGCTACAATTTTGTTGATCTTGCATTAGTTTGATGTTCTTAACAACATTAAGAGTGCACTAGCAAGCGCTATGAATCTTCCACCCCTGTACGCTAAGTGACCTGCTCAGATGGTGAGTTCTCTCTTTAACCATTTATTGTTGTTCCAATCTTCGCCAAGTTTCTCAGAGTCCAGGTTGAATCTTTTGGTAAGTACATAGGAGAGTGTTTTTGCACCAATATTTATAAAATTTTCCACTAGTCCTCCAGTCATTTGTTTTCCTGAAACTGCTTGGACGCGAAGATGATATTTTTCAACATCTTTTGCCGAGAGATTTCTGATGTCTTCCTCACTCATCTCTACACCAGTATACTCCTTGATCTGGCCAATCGATGCTATAATGATAAGGGCTTCACGCTCAATATCGAGCTCTCGATCTTCTGGTGATGGGGTATCCACCACGTCCTCACCAAGATATTCTTCAATTTTCATCTTTTTATTCTAGTTATTTTGACTCTAAGTTGATAAAGCTGAAGATGGTGATGGAATTTCAACATAACATGTAAACGGATACCTTAGTGAAAAACAAAGTCTCGAGTATCTTTCTTCTTTCAGAATCTTCACGAAATTTTTTCGAGTTTCTTCATCCAAGTCACTCCTATATTCTTCAAACAGTATTTGCATTCCTGTCTTATTCGAGGTATAGAATGACACCACACAAGCGACATTATCACGAAAAAGCTTCGCTATCGAGGTAAGTTGTTGAGTGAGAACCCACACCGACAAACCTTTGTGTCTATCGGAGAAAGCAAGTTCGATTAATTTTTTGGAGCGCTTCTTCATTTCTTTTGACATGGCGCAATCGTCTAAGATTATCAATGTGTTCATACCAGCGAACAAGGTGCTGTCAGCAAGTAATTGATTGATTTCATCTTCGCTGTCAGCAGATGGTGATGCAACGAGAAAACGTTTGTCACCTTTGGCGAATCCATGGTACGTTTTGTTGTAAGCGTATGTTGGGCAAATGAGGAATATCCAATCAAATGCACCTTTGAATGGACCGCGGATTTTTTTAACTAAGTATTGCGTTTTGCCACAATCTGTGGGACCAACGATGATACAGTGAAATGGTATTTTGTCACGGAGTTCTTGCATGTTATCTTATCTTGTATTCGAGATAAGATAGCTTTAGTTAGTTTTTGTCTAATACACGATTGATTTCAAGTTTGAGTTCATTATCTCAACCAGAGCATCGGCGACAACAAACATGTGGCAAGTCATATTGCCTGACCCACCAACCTTCCTTTTGATTTCGAGTTTAACTCAATCCCGTGTGTTGTTGATGTACATCCCATCACCATGAATATTGTCATCTGGGAAAGTTCTGAGATCAATCCACAGAGCAAACTTGTTGCCTGCGTAAAACTCTTTCTCCTTGAGGAAGCCGCCTACTCCCATACGTTTGTTGATGGATTCCCATTCATCAAACGATAACATGCCCTGTGAATAGAGACGGTTTGGTATCCCATTGATATTAATCTTGATTGATGAAATACCTGGGTTCACGAATTTTTCACTGTCCCGTGTACCAGCCGTGTGAGCCTCAGTGAAAAGACACAGATTCCAGTCATGGATCTCCTTGGTAAATTCACATGCTCATTTAATATGCTGTCAGTCGCTTTCGCAATGGTGAGCGTTTTGTGGAGGAGGATGTTTTCATAAAAGAACCCTTTACCTGATTGGTATGAAGATTGAGCTTACTGAGCCAGATTGTCGCTCGTGATACATTGGTACTCCTACTCCAAGTTTGTGATGGAATAGATAGGCTCCTTGACAACATCTGAGTAGACAACAATGTCAGAAACAGGCGCGAGTTTTAGCTCCAACTTAAGCTGGTGGGGCAATGCCATGGGGTAAAATAAACCATGGTCTATGAGAATTGCACGGTCCAGTGGGATACGATATTTTGTATTATGCACTGCGGCGAGCGCAACTTCTTTTGCGTCAGAAGTGACCTTGTCACCAGCATTGGTCCTGAGTTTTCTCATGTTGACTGATGAGATCCCCTGTTTCAGTTTATCCTCACGTTCTTCTTTTGTAAGGAAGAGATCGTTGTACGTTTGAAGAAGATCATATCGATGGGTACCCGGTATGGTTTCATTTCCAAAAATAACTTTGTAGTTGGTGATGAGGTTTCGCCCCACGTTGTTTAAGAGGGTATTGTTTGCATGACTTGAAACAGACGACTAAAATAGCAGGGATACGCTAACCGGCACGATGATTACATTCTCTGCGAGTTTTGGGATGTTAATGTACAAAGTTTCCTCAGGATTAGCAGAACATGGTGTTAATGTGATTCGGTTGAGAGTCGTTTCAGCTTTCAAAGTGAAAGTTTCTCTTCGGTTCCTGTTCGTATTGAGCTTATCGGAAATTGCGTGACTCATTGTATTTTAGAGTGAAGCTAACTTTAAAATCCTTTTTGATGGAAAAAAAGTCATCAAAGATTTTTTACAGCGAGAAGGGTTATTGGAAAGGTATCGAAGCCATTAGTAAATTGGGGGGGGGGGGGAAAGGTTGCAAAGCCATTAGTAAATTGGGGGGGGAAAGGTTGCAAAAGTTTCTGAAGATGTGAGAAGAAAATGGCTTCAAAAGCAAGCGTTGTGGCAAATATATTTGCCAGCTCCAAAGTACATACCAAGACCACATTGGGTCGTTGATAAACCTAATCATATTAACCAGGCAGATTTGTTGTTTCTGCCTAGTGATCTGGAGACAAATATGCATTGGTGGTTGCTGTTTTGCTTTCGAGATATGTTGATGGTGAACCATTGACGAGTAAAAACTCAAGCCGAGTTGCCAAAGCGTTTGAAAAAATCTATTCGAGAAGGAAGGCTTTGAAATTTCAACATACTTTGATCGTCGACCCTGGTAAGGAGTTCATGGGTGATGTCACAACGTTGATGAATAAACACAAAGTTTGTATACAGCGCAGTGAAGCTAAAAATTACAGAGCACAATCTGTTGTGGAGAGAGCAAACAGAACTTTGTCTGAGAAATTGTTCAGTCATCAATATGCTCAAGAAATGTTGTTGAAGGAAGGTGAAAGGAGTAGGGTTTGGGTGAAGAGATTGCAAGGTGTTTTGAAGGCGATGAATAGTGAGACGAAGCGTGTGACGGGGAAAGAACCTGTCGAGGCTGTAGGTTTGAAAGAAGTTGTGGTGATGAAGAAAGAATACAAAAGACCTTTAGGGCATGATGAAGTGAGACTTTCACCAGATGTACAAGTAAGGTACTTGTACGCTCCGGGAGAGTACGAAGGTGGTGATGCACGGCGTGCCACAGATCCAATATGGAGTTTGGGGATTTTTGACTTGAAAGAAGTTGCGATATCACCCAATCAACCTGTGTTGTATTATCTTTCTGGAGATGAGGCACCAAGGAGATCTTTTTTCCGAGAGGAACTTCAAGTTGTTCCCGAAGATACAGAGTTACCACCGGATTTTGTTCTGAAGTGACCGATTGCATAAGTGTGTATACCATCGTCACACAAAATCCGCTTATCATCTTTGTTCGATAGAGCCTTTTTCTTCACTTTCTGTGTAAATAATTCATGAGCATCAGATTTTATGATCATCATCTCACAATATTTATCCTTTTTGTCACAAGCACAATCTTTGTAGTGCTCATGAATGATCTTTGCCATAACAGGTCTAGAAATACCCTTGAACTTTTTGTCATCAACGATTTCTATCTGTTTTGTATCCCTGTTATATTCTTCCTTCTTTATGGAATACAACTTGGCTCCTAGAGCAACAACTTCAACGATCAGTTTCCCACCCAACTCATCTTTGAACTTTGGATTGTCCTTGGAGTAATTTTTGGTATCGAACCATTTGTGTAGATCTTTTTACAAATCCTCTGTTTGTATCTCTAGTATGAATGAATCTGTATCAGTGTATATAAGTTTTACCTTGTTTCCCCATTTTGGTTTTATGTAGAAGTAAAAGAATCTATACATTCGAACTTTCAACAATGCAAGGATAGCTGCACCAACCAGTGTAGGTTTGTCCCAATTGATCTCTTTCTGTCTCATGTGTAATGCGTGAAAAGTTGGTGTGAATTCAACCAATTTTATGAAATCTGGTTTCGACCAGTGCTTCAAAGCTGTTTCTCGATCGGTTACAAACTTAATCCTGGTTCTCTTGAGTGAATTCTCTAGCGTTTTTCCAAACACACTGTTGTTCGCAAGCTTGCATTGATCTCTTACAGATTCTGCAGTTGCTTTCTTACGAAGCTCTGTGTTCAAATCAGAATAGGATTTCATCCAACGTTTCTCATCAAATGTGAAACTTTCATAGTATTTAGATATTATACATCCCATATCTTCCCGTAGTTTAATAGCTTCATGATGATCCCAATACCCGATTTTGTTTTCCAACGTTGTGACAAGTTTTTCTCTTCCATTAATGTTTTTCTTTTCTGGACATGGTGGTAAATCATTAAAATAATCGTGCAGGTGTTCTGGGATGATGATATCGACTTTCGAAAATCCTGGTATTTTCCTCCATAGTTTTTGTTCCACAGCAGTCTCAATCATATTTTCCTGGATTCTTTGATAATTCCCTTTCGGAAGCTTTTGATTCATAGCATCCCCACCATATAAATTATTCGCATCAAAATACACATCGTACATTGGTTTGTCTGGATCGTAATTATCCATGTACTTATTTTTCGCCTTCGAAAATCTTTTCACAGCCTAGAAATACCTCCACGAACTGACTTCTGTATTGCAAGTCCCAAATCAGGATCAATATCCGGATCGAAAAATTTACCTGAAACTTTCAGACAAGCATCATACGCCAAAGATGGAAATGTGTAGTAATGCAGAGGATTTAGTCCATAGTTTTCCTTATAAAATGTAATATGATCTCGAAATACATCAGTTAAAAGAAGAACGTCAACAGCTAGATACAAATCAAGATAGTCTCTGTAGTATTTTATCTTCATTTTCTTCATCACCTCAATATAATGCTCATAATCTTTGTTAGAAAGTGATTCAAGCTTCAAGTGCGAATAGAATTTTTTCTGCGGCACAAGCCCTTTGTAGTTTAGTTTATCAAAATCATCTAAAAATTCATATGGACATTCCTCTTTTTGTGTCATAAGTTTGAACTCCTCTGCATCTGCGAATCGCCAGGATATTGCTTTTTACGCTTCTCTTGGATTCCTTCTTTTTCCAATGGCTTCACCAAGCTTATCAAGACTTTTGCTCAGGAATCTGATGCTATCTATAAAACGAAGTTTACATTTTACTTCAACCCGTTCTCCCTTATCTTCATCGAAGTAAGAATATGCAACAAAATCGATAGAGAATGAAACATATCTTTCATCTGTACACGGAATACAATCAACAGTCCTACCCGCCAGATATGCATGTGTTATGAAAAGATGCCAATCGTATCGACAACCGTTGTGCATACAAACGGGGATGGAATTTGGTATTTTGTATTTCAAATTGCATAAGTTGTGTGCTGCACCATGAAAACGTCCAGAGATGTGACAATGATCTCTGATTTTTCTCTCATTTGGTTTGAAAGTTTCCCCACATATATAACAACTGGTTGCTTTTATGAAATCTATTTGATCTTTTGGAGTCATCACCATTTTAATGTTTCGCCGAAGATATTTATCATACATTTTCTGTGCTTCTTTTTCGGATTTTGCAAGAAAAGGTTGACTATATCTGCATCTCGGTGATTTATGGTTCTGACATCGAGATACAGATGGTTTAAATCCCAATTAAACGTATCTCTGAAAAACCCATAACTGCATGGTTCGTGGTTTTGACATTTTTCTGTGTTTTCACCAGCCTTTTATTTTATTTTCTTCAATATACTTTCCATATCAGCGACATAATGAATTGGTGGATTCATCTTCCTACAATGGTTTTTGAAGAGAATAGGGTACGGGTTACCATCCTTATAAACATATGGTTTTATTGGAATGGCTTTGTTTTCAGCACAATATTCTAAATGAGCTAAAAGTTGTTCCTTTTTCTCGAAAAGAGCGTAACATCTTTTACATATCTCCCTTGCTTCTTTGTGTTTTGTAACAGAAGACCGAAGCAGCTTATTGAAATTACGTGTGGTATTATAATGAGTAGTATCATCGTTGGAAATCAAAATTAAATTGATTTCTTTCGATTCATCTACCTTTCCACACCTTTTGCTTATAGATGTAGGATATATCGATTTCGTTTCATCAGTGTATATAAATATGTTCAAACAGTAGTCATTGTACTTCTCAAAAACTTGAGCATTCTCGATACTAGTTGGAAAATTAATCCCAGTCCAATCGAACCTCTTAAATTTATCTCTCAATTCATCAGTTGGTCTTTCAGGGTGGCTTTTAGAAGGAAATACAGCAGCAGCGATAGACCATTGAAAAACGCCTTTCGTCTTCGTTTTTGACATTTGTGATGGCATGTTTATCTTTCAAGAACTTCTGTGTAGGAATGTATGAACTTCCTTTCGCTGGTTGATATTAATAGATTTTAGTTTCAAAAGTTATAAGTGCATCAAAAACCCAATAAGACCGATTTTGTTCATAAGTTTCAATCTTTTCTTTGAGATCCTCAATTACACCTTTGAGATATTGTATGATGTCAGAATCTTCGTACAACACATAGTTATCACTGTGAAAATACTTCACAATCGTTTCTATATTACCTGTCGCTTTGTCCTTTCTTGTGAATCTAACAGCAAATATATGAGCTATCTTCTTTGGAAGCTTTTTACTTCTCAACAAGTGTTCGGTTTTGGGTATAAGCATCTCTGAAACGAATTTGTCAAAATAAACTGCATCTACACCATCGATGATATACGCTTCAAAAGCACCCTTCAAACCTCGTCTTCTCAACTAGTCCAGTCAATCTATGATAAAAACGGGGTCAACCTCAAACAAATTGCAAAAGAAGGTTTCTCAACGGTTTTCTGTCCGGAAAGGCTCCCTCATTA